>WBMZ01006774.1:0-46455 GCA_013400975.1 Atrichornis clamosus
TCACCAACCATAGGAAGTTCTGCAAGGGAAAGTGCCTGATTCTGCACCTGGGCTAGGGCAACCCTGGTTGTATGTACAGACTGGGGAATGAGATGCTGGAAAGCAGTGCTACAGAAAGGGACCTGGGAGTCCTGGTTGATGGCAAGTTGAATGAGTCAGCAGTGCCCTGGCAGCCAGGAGGGTCAACCCGGTCCTGGGGGGCATCAGGCATTGTCAGCTGGGCAAGGAATGGGGTTGTCCCACTCTGCTCTGTACTGGGGCAGCCTCACCTCGAGTCCTATGCAGTTTTTAAGTAGAGCACATCATATTGCCACAGGCTTACATGATTTCCATTATGAATGATGAGTATGACCGTGAAGAATCCTTTGAATGCAATTTTGGTGCAGTGTTGGGCACCACAATCTAGTAAAGATATTAAAGAGTACCCAAAGGAGGGCAGCAAAGATGGTGAAGGGCCTTGGGGGGAAGCTGTATGAAGAGTGACTGAGGTCACTTGGTCTGTTCAGCCTGGAGAACAAGAGACTGAGTCTACAACTCATTGCAGTCTACAACCTCCTCAGGAACAAAAGAGGAGGGGAAGGCACTGATCTTTTCTCTCTGGTGCCCAGTGATATGACATGAGGGAATGGCCTGAAGTTGTGTCAGGGGAGATTTAGGTTGGATATTAGAAAAAGGTTCTTCACCCAGAGGATGATTGGGCACTGGTCCAGGGAGATGGTCACAGTACCAAGCCTAACAGAGTTCAAACAGCCTTTGGACAATTCTCTTGGGCACATGGTGTGACTCTTGGGGTGTCCTGTGCAGGGCCAAGAGTTGGACTGCATGATCCTTGTGGGTCTCTTCCAACCTGATGCTGGGTTCTGTGGTTCTGTAACTCAAATGTTTTCCCTAGGTTTCTACACAACACCTTATTTTTTAAAGCAAAGAGCTAACATCTAAGTACTCCTAGTCAAATGAGGCAGAGAGGAGTTTTGGACTCCATCTGAATTGCATCATGAAAATGGAAGTAGTCCTCTGGTGCATGGAAATCAGAGTTTGTGAATAATGCAGGTATAGACAGATTGATGTGAAGGAAGAATCTCAAATTCTCCTTTTATTAAAACAAGTAAAACCAAGACAAAAACCTTACAGGGAAGGGTAACTTTTGACCCCAAGTATGTGCTATTCAATATCTTCTTTCTCATCATACTTACCTGCAATTACATAACATTTTCAAATTTAGATTAAAAATCCATATCTGTCTCAAGGCCTAAAGACTTTGCAGGCAAAGTTCTAACTTTGAGTCATTTTTGACATGATGTTTCCTTCAATATATAACATTCAAAGGGTTATTCATGGTCATACTCATCATTCATAAGGGAAATCATGTAAGCCTGTGGCAATATGATGTGCTCTACTTAAAATACTTCAATTCCATATCAGTAACAGGCCACAAACCTGTGTAGTCTGCACATGTTCAATAGATTGAAATGATAAGGAAATTAGATTGAAATGATAAGGAAATATTTTTCACAAATAGATATACATGAAAAACAGAAATAAAAATCTTCATGGCACCTTCCTCTTTATGCATTGCAGAAGTTTTGATGAAAATAATTGCAGTATTCTAAGAAGACCTGCTTAAAGGATAGACAAGGAAATCAGTGCTTCCCTGAAGATTGGAAGACCTTAGTTTCATGTCTTCTCACACACATTCAACATCTCAGCAGTCTCAAAAGCTAAGCCTTTTGTCTCTGTACTTCAGCTTCTCCACTTATAAAAAGGTATAAAAAGGATTTTTTTTCTCATTCATGGACACACCTGTGATAAAACTATTCAAAGATTTCAGTAATTAGATATCTTAACTGAGTCTTAGATATTTTAACTGCTAGAGTAATGAGTTTTTAGTAGATCAGCAGGTATTTTGGCCAATTCAAAATTTTCAAGAAACTTTCTAAGGTCTTGGATTTAAAAATCTAAAGACTCCTGCAATATCTAGGTGACTATTTAGAACAGAGAATCACTGAGCACCTGCAACGACATCCTTCCCATCAGACAATGAGCAGGCGTAATGGGCATAAAAATATAAACATCAAACAATTTGTCCTTTAGCTCTGCATTTTGCAAATTTTTTGCAAATCTAATTGTACACCCCCTAGTAGTCTCATGGAATTTGTGCTTGTCTCTATGATTAATACACTTATGATTATACTATCCTTTTAGAAACAGTTACAGAAGTACTTATAATAGAAGACACACTTATTTTAAATGATCCTTCTTAGATCATTTAAAATATACCTTAATTAATTTTAAGTGCTCCCTCGTGTGTTGTAATACTGGTCTTAATACAGGGCATATATTGAGCATGTATGTCTTCATTTGTGGGTAAAATAGATAAAGAAAACAATCAGATGTTTTGCCAAAGTGAAAGGGAAAGAAAAGGGTTTAGTTCAATAGCATGCCAGACTGGTACAGAGTGAAATTGTCACAACAGAGACAAAAATACCTGGTACTCCATGCAAAAGGTGATTTACTGTGGAAATAGGCAGACCCCTCCAGTAATTCCTAGAACTGTTAAAACCTTAAGCTGATATGCCCCACAGTAAAGCAGCAAAATGCTGAGGACCCAAAATGCTCTTTACAATATTGCTTCTTTAGTATTTTTCTAAACCCTGCAGCTAGTGCAAGGTGCAGACAACCTTAGCAACACTATTTCTATAAGATCCTGATGATTGTAAATATTAAAAAGAAGCTCACTCAACTGTGCTTTTCTCACAATCTAGTATCATTCAGAGAATCTCAAATACCAGTATAAATAAATATTCACAAAGTGATAGCAGGCATTCTTACCTTTTCTACAATTTACAATGAACTGTACACTTGAGTTTTTTAGAAGTCAGACTTAGTATCTGATACCAATACTTAGAAGTAAAGGTTCATGTTTTCTCTTTTTCTCTAGAGGCATCCTTTAAGATAAAAGTAGAGCTTTTCTTCACTTAAGAGAGTGGAAAGCTGAAGGTGAGCACAGCAAAATGTGCTGTGGAACACATCACAAGTGGTGTATGGCTGCCCTTGGTATATAACATTTCGGTTTCCTCATTCTTAATCCCATGTATTCATCCCATGCTGAGGACGTCACACTGCTGCGGAGTGTAGAGGCAGCCGTAGCTCTGTACTGAGAGCCCAGTGCTGACTACTGACAACTGCAGACTGGTTTTACTACAGGACTGTCTCATATGCAACCCCCTGCCTCCACCTCTCCACAGCCAATTCACCTGGTTCTTTGAAGCCTTCATTTTACTTCTTTAGTAATTTCTAGTCTAGAATAAAACAATGAATAACTGAGCATCTATGTGTGCTTTTTGGTTATGAAGATGGATACTATAAACAAGATGAAATTATTTCTGGCAATAACTCCATAAATACATGCTATACATTATTGTGGTGGGAGTTCTAATTAACAAATTGCCAGAAATTAACTATTTGACTTCAAGAGCCTTTGTTAATTTTATGTCAGATGGAGATGAACATCAACACTAATTATGAAGTGCAGAAAATTAGAAACTGAGCATATTGTTACTTATCCCTATTGTTCTTTATCGATGACTATTTGATTATTTACCACTTAAATGTCATAGGCTAATCATTCTGTTTTCCAGTGAAACCCCCACAATTTTTATTGACTTGACGTGATTCATCATCCATGTTAAATAAGGGTACAGAAAATGGATACAAAACCCGTGAATATCTACAACCAGCAAAACTGGAACATTAAGTTAATAGTTTGTTCTGTGTGGTGTGTCTTTGGATAGTCAGATCTTTCAGAGGACTCTAGTTGAGTAGAAAGGGTCCTTACTTAAAAGCAGAAAGAAAAATGTGTTGAACAGTAAGGTCTGTTTTGCAGCAGATTTCACCTACACTGCATAAATTGCAGAATATCAGCACTTCAAAATCACAAACATTTGCTGCACCTGGTTCCTGAACAAACAAAGCACAACATGGGACTCTCCCTTGATGACTTATTTTTGATGAAATCATTGAGCCAAGGTGGAAAGCAAGAATTACAGAAGCAGCAGCCTGAATAGGCTGCTTGTTCCTGCTGCAATTACCTTTTCTCAGTGAAGGCTGCCTATTTTATCAATAGTTCTGTCAGGATTTTAAAACCCCCTCAGAGTAATTCAGGTTGTTGAATGTAAATAAGACACCTGATTTCCAAGATCAAAACAAATTTATTTGTTTGTTTATTTACTTATTTAAACTGCATGCAAATAAAAAACCACTCCCCATCTCTTTATTTAATCTCTGTTTCTGATAATATTTCAACTGAAAAACACATTACAGCAAAGGAACTTAACAATGCATGTGCTTACCCTCATAATATCAGATGAATAGTAATGCCACTCAGAACCTGATGTTTTGTGCATGTGTTGCCCAAACAGTTCACTGCAGTATAAGGAATCACTAGAAAAGCCACGACAGGGTCTTATTACATAAGATAGCAACATCAAACACCTCCTTTGCAAGAAAAGCTGTCAATATTACAAGAAAGGTATTGCCTTTCAAAATACCCCATGGAAGACAGATCCTCCTTTGTCACTGGTGCTGTGCACTGAGTATCTACCTCTATGCCCAGAGCTGGTTGAAGGTTGGGAAATACAGGGTCCAGCACAAAGCAATCTCTTCTAGAGTGCAAAGCTATTTGAGTGACAGAAATGCTCACACAAGGTTTTTGGTTTTGTTGAATGACACCAAGCTCCTCTTTCCTTCCCTCGCATCATTTTTGTGGCCATAAGAGTAAATACAGACTCTAACAGAAAAGGAGTATGACAAACTCATTAGCATAAATATCCTTGTCATTTTAGCTTTGTGCTGTCAGAGCATGTCAAGTCTCATTTTCCTGCTGCCTCGTTTTATTCTCTCTTATATCTGCCCTCATGTCTAGCTTTCCTGAGCTAGAGAGTAGATTTTAGGGCAATTTCATAAGCCAAAACTGACCGCTGAATTCTCTGGAACTCTGCACTTTTTCTACAAATCCATGCTTGACTATAATTTATCTGCAAAACAACTAAAACTTTATTTTCATTTTTCATTATCTTAGGATGTACAGTGTGAAGAAAATATACTTTTTAACTCAAAGGCAATTTTATCTTTGTATATCAAAAGTATGTTTTACAGTGTGAAGGAATTTCAAGCTCTTTTAACATCTCCAGTCTCAAAGCTAATCTCACAGCAGCCAGTGGGAGCTTTGCCATTGATTTCATAATGGACAAGTTCAGGTTTCATATTTGCAATAAAAATATCTATAAGAAATAATTTACTATCTTTTTTAAAGTTCCCCTATTACCTTTAATACAAATGAAATCACTTATAATGACTTTAATCCACTATACAATTTTATCTCCCAGATGCCAACATTTTCTTACCATGTTTATTTTAAGGTTTTTCTAAGAACACAACTCTCAGAGCATTCCTTTCAAACCCATGCTTCTCAAGTAGCAAATTTTTGGTTTCAAGAAAATGTTATTTATTCAGGTTTTTTTCTACTGAAATTGTTCAGAATAAAATTTGAGATTTGAGGGCAACACATATTTCTATATACTTGGGTCAAACATATTCCTTTTTCATAAGCAGCACCTTGAGATTGTACAATAATGACAAGCAAAAGGTTTTATATATTTCTCACAGGTATTGGAAACACACAAACATCTCAAATTGGTGACTATGATTTGAAATTGAGATTTTGATATTTCTAGCATCCCATGTGGTTTGGGACATATTCAAGCAATGTAGGAACATTTTATGTAAGTTAAACAGGAATGTTGTAAGAGATTACTATAGTGTGATAGAAATTATATTTTGTTATAGAAAACATTTTCAGATGAGCTACTTTGTCTAAACATTATGGATCAGTTTAGGTGAACAGACCAGTCAGTGCAGAAGAGGCTCTTGAAAAAAAAATAAGCAGATGGTTCATTGGCACATAATATATCTCCATCTTCTCACCTCATACTGGAGGGAGATGGGGAGAGGGAGATTTAGAAGAGAAAAAAATGTTTTGAAGGAAACTAAGTGCACAGATGGGTATTTCAATTGGAAACTATATGCAATCAGGTTCAGAGTGTCCTCTTGACTCCAACCTTTCATGGAAATACCTACGCCAAATATTTTTACATAATTCATGAATTATAGCATTTCAAGAGTAAAAGAGAGTGAGACCAGGAATTACTCTCATTGTCTGAGGTTGTTTCCAGTGTGTTGAAGTGTTGTTTTGAAGATGTGCAAAGGCATGGTAAGGCAATTAGGCACATGTCATGCATAGAATCTGAGTCACTTGTTAAATATAACAAAACCAGTCTGACCTTGTTATGTCCAACTGCCAGAAAACAGTGATTAAGGTAAAAAATTATGCCCTCTGAACTACTCATACAGTTCCTATTTACATGCATATTACTTTCAGAGATGTAATCATGGTTGACTATTGGAAGAAAGCAGGGGAAGCAGTGGTACATGTATGAGAAATACAAAATCTCGCCAGATTTAAAAGGCGAAAACTTTAAAGTCTGCATTGACATGCCTTGGAAAACTATTTACTGATGACCATAAATTCTTTTATCCCAGTTTCATTGAAATATTATGGCTTTCTATTTTGTTTTTTTCCCATCAACCGATACACTTAGCTAGGAGAAAGAGATAAAAAAATTCTAACCTTCTCCTATGAAAGTGCAATTTTTCTGTGAATGAGAAACAAGTCTCAAATCTCAGTTTTAGCTGGAAAATGTTCTTGCAGATGTTCTGAATTGCTTTTTCAGGATAGTGGCACAGAGAGAAAAGCTTGGAATCCAAACCTTTTCTAGCAGGGAAAGATCAAATATTTGGTGATATCCAACTATTTTTTAGAAACCAGTGGAATCATATGTTACAATTTCTTATCCATTTATGAATCCTGAAATATTTCTTTCCATAGAAAGATGGTATGGCCCAGAGGACTTACAGTAAAGGAGGTTTGAGAGAAGTATTAAAAATGTAAAGGCTCACTTGAAGTAGTTCAAAACAGCAAGCAACCTGAGTCCTTGAATCAGACCTCCAGCCTGATTTACAAGATCTCTTTGAAATGGGTTTAAAAAAAAAAAGGTGGTAGTAACTAACTTTCCCATTAAATACTAATATTCAAAATTTAAGCCTTAATATGCCTATTTCAGGCATTGTCCCAGAAACATTTAGGTATATTTCCTGAGGTACAAATTTTGTAATGTCTCAAGGCATACACACTGCTCTCAAAGTGCAAGAATATTATCCTCCAGACACATTAAGCTGCCCTACTCCTCCAGCTCAAGCAGAATTCAGAACTCATCAATTAAGTCAGAAAGATCAGTGGACATCTGCAGATCATGAGCTGGTGTGCATGCTCTCACAGGATAACCAGCTTTCCTTATCTCCTGAGCTGCAGGCTAATATTTTTGCATGGCCAAGAAACACAAAATGCCCCATGGACCTCAGGAATGAGTTTTGGGGTCATCTCACTAGAGGAGTCAGTACTCCATTGCAGATGGATACAGGAGGAGTAAAATGGACTCTGTAGCCTTATTGCCTGTTCTGAGCTGGGATCTTAGATTTACTTGATCCTGAATTGTTGCAGTGGTTGAAACTGCCACTGTTTTAGGGTTTTCCCCCCCTTTGGTGTATATTATGGTTTAGCCTTATGGTTCTCCCCCTAAGTTAATGTACTGGTTTATCTCCTGGTTGGTGTACGCCCCATTATGTTAATCGCTCTGTCAATCATCCATAAACCCTTACCCCAGTTCTGGAAAGTTCTCCCTTGTTCAGTTCCCCATTGGTGCTGGCTCCCTTTCTCCTCCCTTCTCCTTCCCCTGTTGGATGTAACCCTGTCACTCCACCTTATCTCCACCCCTGGACCCTCACCCCATTGGACCCTGATGCTCTTTCCACCCCCGTGTAAAACCACCTGTACGAGCTGTCCGCTGGTTTTTTGTCACTGGATTGTTTCGGGCGTGGGTCCGTGTTAACCCTCGGAACGCTCTACAAAGAGCCCCTCCCGCCTCTGTGTCTCCGTGGGCTCGCTTGGGCTGTGAGTGAGTGAGTGTGTGCGTGCGTGCCTGCACCTACCGAGCAGGGAGTGCCTGGTGCATGTGCCGGGGTGATTGAACCCCTGAGAGTGGCTCCACGAGGGACGCTTCTCAGAAGGCTGCCTTGCGCCTCGACCTCCTCCCCCCCCGACTCCGTTCCCGACCTGAAAAGGCGCAAAGCGGCACTGAATTCTGTGAACTAAGTCTGCTATGACAGCTGGGTTTTTTGGCTGTGGATATGTAAATTTAGCATAGTAGTTACTGCTCCTGAGGGAAAAAGTATAAAAGCTAGCCCTACTTCCCCACCATTGGTGTTCCATTAGTCTCTGTTTGTTCCACACTAACACGGAGGTAGGAAAAGCTGCTTGCATCACCACTTAAAGCACTCACTGAAAACATACTCCAATAAATGGTTCAAAATTCCTTTGGGGCAAGGGGTCTCAACCCAGAGGGTTTCAGAAATCATCAGGATATCTAATACACATCTCAAAAACAAAGAAACCGTTATACTTCAGAAACAACTGAAGATAATCAAAACACAAGTTTGATTAACTCACACCAGCACTTAGCCACTAGAGTTACTTTCTTCCTCTCTCTACTGAATACATAACTATGCACAGGATCAAAGAGCTTCCACAGGAGGGCCTGGTGTACACTGCTCTATCAACAGGTGATCTGTAACCCAAGATGAAATATCCTGGCTGTAAATACTGAGGAAAAGGAAGCATCCCACTCCAGGTTGCACCTGGCTACTCAAGTCACACTTTTTCCTTATAATCTTTCACTGATTATTTTAGGCAAGTCCCTCATAGAAAGTGTACAAATGCCTGTCTTAGGTTTGGAGGTTACATGCTGTAGTGAGGTTGGTATAGCTTTGGTATATAATCAAAGGTTTCAACCACTGAAGGAAACTGGAGCTGTGAATAACTATTCAGGAACAATGTAGATTAATAATTAGACTACCAGTTCTAGGAAATTATGTAACAGTGAAACTCAATGACTGTGTCTCATCAGTACAGAAGGGTAGATACAGTTTCTACCAAGAAAAGAAAGCACTGGATTTCACATCATTATCTACACATGCATGAAGTGATGTCAGCTGAGAGTGTAGAACAGTAACCAAAACAAAATTAAAAACTCCAGTTTGACCTAATGCGTGGCTAAGACAGCAGATATTTTTGAAGAAAATATGTTTGGCCTGAGTATGCACATAGAAACAGCTTTTTAATTTATCACACCAAGTCTTGCTGAAGGGCCAGATGGCCTGGATTCTTAATTGGTATATGCAATTTGTTATTCTTGCAGAATAGATCACTCTCATCTTCACATAATGAGTTGCTTGTCCACATTAAGTTACTGGAAACAGGCAGTGTGAGTGCAGTTGCTGTATGTGCAATGTGTTTCTCATTTTATTTATCACTACCTTAATTTCAAACATTCTACAAACAGTTGGCCTAGGAAAAACAAGTATACTTAGGCATTTTTCTTATTCTGGGTACTCCAAGAAGTCAAGGAGAAGCTATCTCTCAGGAGGTAGGATAAATAGATATTGTGTCCCTAACTTACTCCACCTCTGAGTAGTCTGAAAGATCTCACTGGAAGAAGATATTTAAAGAAAAAAATCAGGGAAATTAATCTAAACATTCACTGAAACACCAGCCTCATTCTGGGTCTGGGAACTTGGAGAGTTGTATTTTCTGTATCAACTGACACTGAAGAATAATAGACCTTTCAAATGTTTTCTAATTTAGTGTTGTTAGTTTTTTGGGCTTAGAATTTGAGTATAAGGTAAAAAGAACAAATTTGCAATTCCTTGCATATAGTTCCAAGCCTGTGAGATCTGTCAGGGTTTTTAGAGCTTATCTACAACCCCATGCCTGCCAGCAGAAAGACTATCATTACTTTCTTCTTTCTTGTCTGCCTTTCTTGTATTTTCAATCAAGTCTTAAGAAGAGACTATACCCGGTAGTGGAAGATGACTGCATCTCATGGAGGAAGGGAGCTTGGAAGTGCATTTTGCACTTTGCCAAGAAATAATAAGCCCAGGTACAGTGCCTCCAATGCCAGCTGCAAATGTGGGGTAGTAAAGCGTATTTCACAGCTAGTGGATAGTACTAGTACAGGTGCACAGACACAGATGTGTATGAAAACCTGGCAACACAAGCCCAATGCACATGAAAGTCAGCAGAAGCCTTACATCAAATTCAGTCTATATTAAATATTTTGTTGTTGTTGCTAAAGTAGCTTGTGCTTTTTCTCTTCTGGTACACCAGTGGAATTGACTCTTTGACCTCCCTCTGACAAGGTCTTCTAGATGAAACATCTGCTTTCACATTCCATTTTTTCCCATCCCAGAAGGAATCTCATGTTGCTGAAGGTAGCCCTGAAGATATTAATAATCCCTATATACACTGAGGAGTATTGTAAAGAATATCATTAGGATATTGTTAATATATACCAGTACTGATACCTTAGGACAGGTCATCATATTAATTTCTAAAAAAACACAGATCATTCTTAGGCTGAGAGCCTAATATTAGGATCTTATTAGACTTCCACTGTAGAGGAAACCAGCAGGGTAACCCTCCACTGTTTTTTTGTTTGATTTCAATATCAAAAGCAAGTTTGCTATGATTGGAGTAATGACATACGAAGAAATGAGAGAAAAAGTACAGGAAGTTATAGGTTAAGCAGAAGAAAATAATTCTGGTTTGCTTTGGTGTCTGCTTTTTCTTCAGTACTAATAGGCTAAAAAAGAAAAGTATAGGAAGAAAATGAAACCCTAAAATACACATACACTGATTTCAAAAAAAGGGTATTTATTGTTCCTACCTGGATCTTAATACTCTCACTGTTCCAGAGAAAGACAGTTTTTAGTTTAAAGTATTGTGGTATACACTCCAAATACTTCAAAAGGAAACATTCATTACTTGAGCTTGGATGTTCTTTTCTAACAGCTGAATGGCTTGATATTTATGGTTTTCTTTACAGCTCTCCCAAGGAAAGCTGTTTTGTTCCATTCAGTTTAGCAAGACAGTATATATATTCTGTCTCTGATAGTTCCTTTGACAGCGAGCCATCCAATTCCCAAATTGCTTCTTCCTCTTTACTCACAAGGCCATAGTATTGTGCATGCAGATGATGGCAGAATATGGATGAGCCAAGACACAGTAGCATTCCAGATTTTCTGCAACTCACATTTTCCTTATCATATAACAACAATGAAAGTAATTAATATGTTCTCTATTGCAATAACAAGAAAAATTTTCTGATCCAATATTAGAAACTTTCTTTTGTGTACAGATGCACAAAACCTAACAGATAGACAAGATATTCTTGAATTTTGAAGAAATCTGTTGTCATATGAAAAGGAAATGCACAAAAAAGTGAGATCTAGATAAAGGAAATCTCATTGAGATCTGATTATTGATATGAATCCTAAAACAGATTGTTCTTTGGGTACTGTTCAGCTCCTGACATACCTTGGAGCTTGACGCTAAAGTGCCAAATCAGTTTAATCTCAACATTTATTCTGGCCATGCCCTACACATACCATCTTGTCTTTTACACAGATGCATTCTCAATGTATCATTTTACTGTCAAAACCTCTCACACAGAGGCAGTATATCTGCAATGGGGGTATTTTATTGCAACTATGTCAGACCTTCATCACAAAACTATTGTAATATTTTGCAGGCTCAGTAAGATAGCAGATTGCATGATTTAGCTAATCCATATTTTTCAAAGCACCATTTCAGATGTGACTGGAAAAGGAAATACATTCCTTGTCAAAAGATTTTGTAATGTTTCACAAAAGTGTTTTTAAGACGCCATGAAGGCCTAGAGAAAAAGGTCAGCAAATAAAATTGGACCAATGAATAGTTATGTGAGAAAGAATGTACAATATCTTAAATTCCTCTCTCCCAAACAAATAATAAAAACTTTTTGTGGATGTTAACCTGGCTACAACATTTAAAATTTTTTTTTCTTTTCTTTTGCACCTTTGTTCTAGTCTATTTAGACCCTCAAACATGTATAACAACTTAGATATTTCACTATATTTATATTGCAGTGTTAATGGGTGATCTTAAAAGAATATTTAAGCAAGCTAAGCCCCACAACCAGTGCCTGTCACTACTATTCTTACTAGATTAACTTGCATTGGGCTTTATGCATCCCTGTTGTCCTTGCAGAGATACAACCTCAAAACAGTCATTGACAGATTAAGTCTTTACTATGAGGGTGGTGAGACACTGGAACATGTGGCCCAGAGAAGCTGTGGATGCCTCATCCCTGGAAGAGTTCAAGGCCAGGTTGGACGGGGTTCTGAGCAACCTGTTCTAGTGGAAAGTGTCCCTGTCCATGGCAGAGGGGTTGCAGCTACATGAACTTTAAGGTACACTCCAGTCCAAACCATTCTAGGGAAAATCCCTAATTGTGCTGTACTCAACCCACTCACGACTTATTCTTGACTCAAACATACTCAAATCTTACCTCCCTTGTGCTTCTGAGCATGTGTTAAAACTCACATTGATAAACAACTATATAGAAATTTGTGTGTGTATATGTTCACATAACTGTGTAAGATTCTCTATGTGCACACATGTGGATGAATAACGGAGATAATAGGTCAGGTAGATATGTGAAGACATTGAACGCAATAGCATGTTCTGCCTTTGATTGAACTCTACACGTTTTGAGAACACGTTTCCTCTTTGGAAAAAGCTGACTTGGAAACTTAACAGCAAGAGGGTCTTTCAAACTTTACAAAAAAAGGTGGACAGTAAATTCTTCTTCTGGCTTGCATATTTTAAGCTTTAAATATGTTACCCCCTTGCCTTGGTTTAAAAGACAAATACCTGCCAAGGAAGGTGGAAACCTTCCTGGAATGGAAAGACTATCTCTCGCTGTAAATTATTGTGACTTCAAAAATTATGGGGCTTCTGGGCAAAAAATATGGGAAAAGGAATACCAGTTCTTTACTAGAATGTATATATGCAAGAAGACAGAACAAACAACAAACGAACAAAAACAATAACTGAAGTTTCCCACCCGTTAAGCAGTTCCCACTTTGGTGTAGTTACAACCACATTCAGCAGGGGACGCTGTCAACTCAGGCAGGGCAGAGAGGTTGCAATGACTCCCTCCTGGCCTCAGAGAGAGCTGGTGGATCAGGCGAGGCAGAGGAGGTGCAGTACCTTCCCCACGGCCTCAGGGGCTGCTCCGATGTGGCCCCCGAAACCTTCCCGGGGATTAATGGCAGCCTCAGAGAGAGAAAGAAGGTGGGGTCTGGTTCCCCAGAGCACTTGCTCAGCCAGGGCGGGTACCTCAGCGTTGGTGGCTGTGAGGTCTCAGTCAATTAGCACTTGGGACCTTCTCTCTCTGGAGAGACAGAGGGGGTGGGGGTTTTGGTCTCTCCTGAAAACACCCACATGGACGGTGAGGGTGTCAGGACTGGTGGCTTCAGAGGTTGCAGTCCACAGGCAGCCTTCCACAGGACCTTCTCTCCCTCTTGGAAGCAGCAGGCTCCAGCGGGTAGCAGAGGGGACTTCACGGCTGTGCTGAACCCTGAGCAAGAGAAATCCAGCATCCAAAACCAAAACTCTCTCCCCTCCAAAGCCAAACAAAGACTGCCTACCCCCAGCTAAGAAACTGCCAAACCCCTGTTAATTCCCAGAACGATTCCAGTGGCATGCTAGAGCTGTTATGGTGGTATGGCAAAATGAATGGCTACACATTTTGTTCACTCAGTCACCTACCGTTTTATCCCCAGGGTGTTCCCCTCTCCTCCCCACAGCGTCTTTTCAAATGGGAGAAAATTCACTGAAAAACCCAAACCCATGACTTAAGGCTTTGCCTAACTTTTGTGTCCGTAAAATCATGGAATGAGTACTCTTGATGCACATTCTGGGCAGATGAAGGAATTAAAAGATAACTGGAATGGTAACCAGCATGCATTTACCAATAATTAATGTTACAAAGTCAAACTGACTGCCTTCTGAATGAAAGGTCTACATTGATTCATGAGCAGTGGATGTCAATTACCTTGACAATAGCAATGCTTTCCACATGATCTCTCAAAATATCTTTAAGACTAAGATAGGCTACTACTAGATGGGTAAAAAATGGTTTAAAAGGGTACTGGATACTGGTTAAAGGCAAAGTACCACAGGAACCTATTGTAGTTTAATACATTTATCATCTCCCTGGAAGAAATGGAGTGTCCCCTCACCAAGTTTGTAAAATGTTCTAAACTGAGGTGACTTGTGAAGTATATGCAGAGGCAAGGCATGTCTGGATGGCTACGGAACAACTGCTCCTGATAGAAGATGAGTACAACAGATATAAACTGAAATAAGATAGTTCCATTTGATGAAACTTTTCCACTGTGAGGAGAGTCAAACAGTGGAACAGTCTACCTGAAGAGGTATTACAGTCTGCAACCTTAGCAATTTTCAAGACTCAAGTGGATAAACCCCTGAGCAACCAGGTCTCAAATCAGCATTGGCCCTGCTTTGAGCTGGAGGTTTGATTAGAGTCCTTCCATGGTGCCTTCCAATCTTCTGTGATTCTGTTTGCTACATACACATGGCTGTGCAACCACCTCCATGTTTATACTCACATGCATTTAGACTTTCTGTTTCAAACCACAAAAAACCCGAGAGATTGTACTCTCTCTATAGACATCTATTGTCAAATATAATCTACTGACCTACATAGTGCCAAAAAAAGGCATTTGCTACTGAGCTGCTGTCCCCTTTTTTATTTTAAATTCTCTCTTTGTGCAAAAAGAGGGTCATAAATTTTACAACTAAATTCAGTTGACATTTTTCCAAGTAAATATTAAAGAGTACTGAAGTCTTTAGGACTGACAAAGAATTCATGTTCAAATCAAAACAAGTTTAATGGAATTTTCTATTCTTAACAGCGAGGAGAAGGAGTTTTTACTGAATGCTCTATTTTGCTCCACACAGAATGTGTCAGTCATCTGCTTATAAATAAAGTAGGGGAAAAGGAGGCATTTTGCAAGGTAAAGGTGACCCATGAATACAGAACTATGATTAGTTTCATTTTAAGAAATTAACAGTAATGAGGTGGGTAGGATACATTTATTAAACATCAATTACACATTTACTTAGCTACAACATCTTCCTACAGACCTACATAGCTCACGGAGCCTACTTGCTTACCCTCCCACTTTCCTTGCATGTGGCATCACCACTAATCTTGGTGTCTTTTAAAGACAATGTCTTCTGTCAGTGCAATGACAGTGTTTCAATTAGTAATTTTTAAGTAGGAGGCTTTGGTCTCAGAAATTCATGTTTTTCTGAGCCATCCAAACCTCCCAAGTGTGGAAGACTGGGCCAAGAAATCCCTGAATACTGCTGTTCTCATGAAATTGTTACATTGAGCAAAACAAACAAATGAGAAAGGACATATTAAAAAACCAAAGAGCTTTTACAAATTACTGGTCAGGAACAGTATGGTTTCAGGCTCCATTTTTCTGAACTGCCCTCTTGGAAAGAGTGGGAATGTAACTGACTTCTATCTCATTTCTCATTGACGGGTAAAGCCACTGGCAAAGTAATGCCAGAGAAGTGACAACAAAACAGCACACCTGACAAAATCCTGAAGCCTTTACAATCAGGCTTTGAGCCCGGTCATAGCATTTAGAAAGCAACAGCAGCACTAAAATGTTGTCTCCCCATGGCAATGGATTGGCTGTTTCTAACTGCTGAAATTACTCACCATAGTCTCCAGCAGTCAGTCCCTTAGGGTTGCTGTCCGATTTAATGGACATTTATAAAGAGAGCTTTTATAGTTGTGCTATGAATTACTGTTATGAGAACCCAAAGGGTAGTAATGGCAAATTATTTCTCTACTAAGGACTGGTGGTAAAATACTAAACAGGGTTACAACTGCAATACTTTAAAGGGATTTATGGATTTATTTTTAATGAGAAATCCTGTCCTACACTGGTTTAGTTTGCACCTGAAATCAAGTGACCTGTGAATGTGCAAGGACACTATCCATATCTGATCAATTATGAAATCTCCTGGTTGAATCAGAAGTCCAGCAGAAATCCTGCCAAGAGGCTCCAGAGGCATGTTGACAACATTATCCCTCTAGGGCTCAGGACACCTTATGTACTACCTGATTTCAGCGCTTAACAGCTGAAGCTGACACAAAATCCAGCATAAGCACTTCCTACCACAAGTTACTTAAATGACAATTAATACATTTATAAATGTTATTCTGTAAATTCTTTAGAAGTCCTTCTGTGATAGAAATTTTTGTGCTTTATTTGTGTCCTGGTTCTATTGCTACTCAGTGATATCGTAGCATTTCCAGCCACAGTTTCTATTGTGGCTTACCTGGCAGCCAAGTAACTCAGGGCAAAATTCTAGTTAGAAAAATCCCTATGAAGAATACAGATTTAATCGCCCTGCTAATTTATAACAAGGACTGAGTTTTTTGAAGAAAAAAGGAGTCATTTTATTTTTTGAGGTGAAAAGAAAAAATAATGCTATGCCTGTATAGCGAAATCTCTGTTGGCGATGTTAAGTCTTACCTGCATTAGAATGAAAACAACACTACGAAATCCAAGTAGAGTTAACAGAATTCAGACATAAACACCAAACACAGAATTATCTGTATTATTACAATTCAGATTTGATTTTTAAAAATACTTTCTTTCAAAAATCCTTTTAAAAAAAATCTTGTCTGCTTTCCGAATTAGAGAATGTTTTCCATAAGACGATGTCAGCTTGGGAGTCCTCTAAAGATTTTGCCCACTTTAATTTTAAGAACATGAGTTTTCCAAATATGTTACTCCCTGTATATTGTCTTATTTTGAAAAGAAAATCAAGAAAATCAGATTTTAAAATAGTTTTTACTTTTTGCATATCCCTGTTTTTCTTACTTAAATAAAAATTGTGGAAGTGTGAGATGCTCCGTATTTGAAGTATACTTCGACATATCAGTGAAAAACCTGTTCTTCCTCTCTAGCCTTCTTGCATCATTACATGGCACTATGATTTTTAGCTGCTTAGATTAACAGGGGTTAGTTTTACTACTGTAATGGTATTGCCTTGACTGACATGGCTTCAGTCCTAGGAAAGAAGGAAAAAAATTATAGTAGAAATGTGCCTGTGGAATATTTTAGGAACCCCTACTCTCATCTAGACCGCCTAGACAGTTAAGACCATATTCCCTCATATATTTGTACTCCAATACTACATATCTTTATCAGCTAAGTATGCTGTTTCATTCTTCTCTTTCTTTTAAATGCCTCATCTCTATTTTCTGCCAACTGGAGAGAACATCCCATCCTGAATCCTGTCAAAGTCAGTGCAAGTATTTGCATGACATTTGCATATGTGGTGCACCAAGATAGATGTCTCAGTAAGGACAAGTCTGTGTTAACAGCATTTTCTCAGTACAGATTTACCGGTGCTAGAACTAGAAAATAATTCAGTCATGTCCTGAGTTTTTTTCTCATCTTAGAAATATCTAGATATATCTATATTTTTCCTGCCTCTGACACGCTTTTCTGGTGCAAGTGAAATCTTAATATTATTTAATATTAGTTGGAAGCTAAGTGCTTCATTGTAAACAGAGGAGAACATGATTTGTTAGTCTGTATATGAACGACATCTAGCATAATAAAAATCCTATAACTGTCCATGCTTTTGAATACTTCCTCAATAATCAGCATTACTAGTAGAAGATATAGTGTATAATAGGGTAAAATCATAGTAGAGGAAAAGAAACAGTAATGTTTTGACCTTAACAAAAGGGCCAAGTTTACTTTGAATATATCACTGCATTCACAGCCTGATTATAAGGTTACAAAAGTTAATGAAAATGCTCTCATTTATTGGAAAGATCAGTGGTGTAGGTCATTATAAATTTCTATCTTTATAATCTGCTGTGTGATCCAGTTCATTCTATATTTACTATTACTATGAAATTGCAAAATATATGAAAAGTCATTGTCAAGTATAAGTAGGAAATTTAACATCACAAATTCGCCCTAAGCAGTAAGCAATAATGTTGCTTTTCTTACGTTTACTGCTCCCTTAATTTCTATTCACATTTTCATATTACCAAATGAAGACAATTAATGGGACAAGAGGGCTTCTGATCTCTCAACTCTGATCCCAGTGTCCTAAGCCTTTGTTTTATTAAGGGAATAGTGCTTTCCCCATATTGTTAATGTGTGCTGGTACTGCAAGAACAGCTATAAATTTCTAGCCTATTACTGATGAATGTTTCTGTTCAGCAGTGTACGAAAGGTTCCTATAGAAATGGAAGTCAGAAGATGATGCTAAACAGTGTTTATAAATTTGATGGGAATGGTGTACTAAAGCAACATTACATACTACTAGTAGCAGACTTTAAGGTCAATAATGAGTAACTGAATATTTTTCTTAGTCGGGGGTTCTTAGCAAAGAAAGTCTTGTCATTTCACTCCTTGTTTTACTCACTGCATTGGGCTAAGGCAACCATAAATATGGAGGTTATAAATATTGTTAGTGCATTGCCACGAGCATATTGCTAATTTGGTGGAGTATTTTACTGCAGTCAGATTTAATATTCTCCAGGAGAATCAGCAACTGGTGGAAACACTGACTGTAGTGTACAACAGTGAGAATGCCCTTACTTGGCTCCTGTTATTTATAAAGCCCCAAAATAAGTATGTGTCCTTTGAAAATCTAAAGTATAGTATAAATTTATGAGAACTGTGATGTTCAGTGATCAGGGACCAAGACTATAAGTTCAAGACATTTGGATTTCCATCTACACTTTATAACCTGTCCACAGTTTGACTTTGTGACAGTTAACTCACTTCCATGTGGGTCAGTCTTTGTCATTAAAATGAAAATGTCTTGGGCCAAAACCTAGCAAGAGGTCACCGAGTTAAATAAGAGTCCTTCCAAACAGGAGATGAGTGACCAAAATCCCACTTAAACAAGTTCACATTGAAGTCTATCTATCCTCCAGAAGGCTGGAAAAACATGTGCAAGAACTTCAAAAAACCCCAGATGACTTTCTAAAACTGATTCTTCACATTGCCTTAAATTTGTTTTCATTCTATTTATGTTTATTACATTTTCGTGAGTTGGATGCTCTGACCTGCCCTTGCCATCAGCTCACTTGCTCTACATGTGTCCTCTATGTTTTTGAGTTAATTCCCAAAAGCAAGCATTCAATAGGAATAACTAAGAAAACTTTAAAAAGATCAATGGATTTTGATTCTTTTGTTCACACATTCACATTAAATACACTGCAGAAATGAAAGTAGAGGGGGGTTTATGCAGGTAGAATGTGGTTTTGAAGTCAGAAATGAATAGCACTTTATCCTTCATTGTGAATCAAACACACAGGTGTGCACACACACATATACATGAAACAAAAATAGCTCAGGAAAAGAGACTGAGGTTTTGAATATGTATAGAATAATCTATTCATGATAGCAGTCACAGTGTTTGCTAGCTTAAGGTGACAGAATGAATAAGGGTGTACTATATTTGAGTAATATAATTTACTAACATTAGCACTGTTCTACATGTGGGATTTTGTAGTATTACTTAACTGGTTTATGTAAAAAAAAGATTAGGCTAAAATACCTGAATGAGTAGACCTGATTTTGCATTCTGATATTACATTTGACTTCTGGGAGGTGTATTGGGTTTGCAAGGCCTGGTTTTTGGTAGTGGGGGTGCTACAGGAGTGGCTTCTGTGAGCAGCTGCCAAAAGCTTCCACTATGTCCAGCAGAGCCAATCCCTGGCTGGCTGCAAAGATGGACGTGCCACTGGCCAAGCCTGGGCCAATTAGAAGTAGTGGTAACACCTCTGTGATAACAGATTAAAGACAAAAATCAAAATAATACTGATGGCACAGTTTTTATTTTAGCCAGAGCAGAGCAGAGTGAGACCATGTGAGCAGACACAACTCAGCAGACACCAAGGTCAATGAAGAAGGAGGGACAGAAGGTGCCCCAGGGGCCGGAGCTGAGATTCCGCTGCAGCCCGTGGTGAAGGCCATGGTGAAGCAGCTCTGCCCCTGCAGCCCATGGAGGCCCACGGGGGTGCAGGGATCCACCTGCAGCCTGTGGAGGAGCCCACACTGGAGCAGGTGGATACTTGGGAGGAGGCTGTGATCCTGTGGGAGACACGTGGAGAGAGGGGCCCTGCTCCCAGGCTGGAGCAGCCTGTCCTTGGAGGACTGCACCCTGTGGAGGAGTGACCCACACCACAGCAGTCTGAGGGGTGCTGCTGCCCATAGGATGGACTCACATTGCAGCAGTTCACAGGGAGCTGCTGTTCATGAGATGGACTCATGCCGGAGAAGTTCATGGAGAACTGTCTCCCATGGGAGGGACCCCATGATACAGCAGGGGAATGACTCCTCTCCCTGAGCAGTGGGAGAAGCCACGGATGATGAAGTGACCAAAACCCCCATTCCCTGTCTCCCTGCCCTGTTGGGGTGGGAGGCAGAGCTGGGAAGGCGTGAGTGGTGGGGTGTAGGGGTTCTTCAGGGCTTTTGTTATTTCTCATTATGCTGCTCTGATTCTGATAGTGTAATAAATTTACTTCATATCTTAAGTTGAGCCTGTTTTGCCCGTGATGGTATTTGGCAAGTGATTTCTCATGGTCCTTATTTCAACTCATGAACGCTTCGTTAAATTTTCTCCCCTCTGTCCAATTGTGAGGGGAGTGAGTGAGCAACTTTCGTTGGATGTCTGACATCTGGTCAGGGTCAACCCATGACACAGGTTATGCTGATTTTGGATGGGGGATAGTTAATTTTCTAAACAGGGACTGGCATGGGGTTATGTTTTGGATTTGTGCTGAACACTGTGTTGATAATGTAGAGATGTTTTTGTTATTGCTGAGCAGGGTTTATGAGTCAAGTCCTTTTCTGTTTTCTATACTGCCATACTGTCAAGGGAAGTGGGGGTGCTTGGGAGTTTGGGAGAAGACACAGCCAGGACAGGTGACCCAAACTGACCAAGGGGATATTCCAGACCGTATGACATCATGCTCAGTGTATAAAACAGGAGGCAGAAGGAGGAAGGGATGTTTGGAGTGATGGCATTTGCATTTCCACATAACTGTTATGTGTGATGGGGCCCTTCTCTCCTGGAGATGACTGAACACCTGCCTGCTCATGGGAAACAATGAATTAATTCCTTGCTGTGCTTTTCTTGCATGCATGGCGTTTGCTTTCCTTATGAAACTGTCTTTATCTCAACTCATGAATTTTCCATCTTTTATCCTTCCTATTTTCTCCCTGATCCTACTGGTGGGGGAGTGAGTGAGTGGCTGTGTGGGGCTTGGCTGCTGGCTGGGGTGAAACCACAACACAGGTACCACTCAAATGAGTGAAATTTCAACAAGTGAAATAAAACGGATTAAAGAGAGCATACTATTCATAAAGTAAATAATCCTTTGCCACTGGAAACACCAGTCTCTCACACTTTAAACAGACAAATCGTATCTTGGGCTCAGTTGGTATTCAAAAACAGACTGTTCTTCAAAAAAATAGGAATATTTTTGTGAAGATGTGAGATTGCTCTTTGCCTACATGAGCTCTAGGGTTTAATAAAAAAGGAAAAGTTTAGTTGCCTTGGGAACTATAGTGTCCTCTGCTCCCCACAATAATCCTTTTCTTTTCTTTTCTTTTCTTTTCTTTTCTTTTCTTTTCTTTTCTTTTCTTTTCTTTTCTTTTCTTTTCTTTTCTTTTCTTTTTTCTTTTCTTTTTTCTTTTTTCTTTTCTTTTCTTTGAAGCTGGAAACAGTGCTTATTCCTACACCACTGTAGTTGATTATGCAAGGACTTATACTTGTTCAAAGTATGCTGAATTAGTTAAAAATAACGTTAGTTTGAAATAAAAATGTTTATCATTAGTGTGTTTTACTTTGCTCTGAAATAGCCTAGGGAGTGCTCCCTCTGTTGCAGAAGTAAGGAGTTTTAAGATACTGGTGTCTTCCTGTTTTCTCTAACCCTCTCTCACCTGAGCTGCTGAAAAAGACCATAGTATTTGGTGTAGTACGAATGGGTTTAGTATATTCCAGCATAACTTGCCTGGCTATAGATTTTGCACATCATATAGAATGGAAAGATAAAATTTGGGAGAAAATGCAAAATTTGATTTTATGACACTGCATACTTCCATTAAATAAAAAAAAAGGAAAACATTAAAATTGTCCCTCTTCTCCTTCACCCCAACTACTGTCTGTTTGCTAAAAAAACCGAAACATCAGAGTCATAAAAATCAAACATTATAAACTTCAGAAATGCCACAATTAGGGGCCTTTTTGCTCTCATGTGTTCACTTATCCCATTCACACTTGTGCACTGGTGCTAGGAAATAATTCTTTAATCTTGTGCTGATTTCCTCACAGGGTCTCTCCTCCTCCCCACATATCTGAAATGACATTCAGTACAACTGGCGTCTTCCCAATGATCAATGACCATTCCAGGTTTTTACCTAGCATATACTGTGCTTTCAAAGTAAAAGTCCAAATATAGAGGAAGAACACCAGAATTTATGGCAGGACCTTATTTCTCTAAATTCTAAATCTATAGATGAAGATGTTGTTTGCTCTTGACAGCTTGGCACCTTGTTCTCTTCTGTTCAGTTAGATCCAAAACCAGAGTCATTTCTTCCTTGACAGAACCAGGTTTCACATTTGGGGCAGATGGCCACCTCCCATTCATAGGTGTTTACAAGGGAAGGAGGTCTTCATTCAATTAGAGCACCCATGCAGATTCAGGAAGCACAGATCCGAGGTGCTGCAGGTTCAGCTTTGAGCACATCATCCAGAGCACCTTCAGGGCCTCTGTTAGAGCATCTCAGTCTTCTTCATGGACTACAGAGAGAAGGAAACTTCTTCAGGGTGCCAGTACAGGCACCTTATCAAAGGGATTCTAACCTGGAGAAGTTAGGAGGAAAAAATGGAAATAAGGTAGATAAATTTGCTGTCCAAAAGTGGGTGCTCTGGATATATCCCCTCACAGTACAATTACTTGTCAGGATTAATTTTGAATGTGGCTCTTAAAATGCCACGATGATGCACAATCCAAAGAACAAAACTTAAATTCAACACTATTGCTATGAAATCAGTCTGACCTACCTCAGAATATTCACAGGAGGAAGCCGAATTTTCTGCTGTCGGACTCATCCGTGTTCCTTCCAGGTCTCTTTCCATCTACTGATTTTGGCATAACAAGCTTTTGTGTGACCATAAGGTAGAAAAAATAAAAGAAAAACAAAAGTATCATTGAGATCTTCATGTTTTCCTGTATATGTTGGTGTTGTCAGATGATAGCAGAAATGCTTCTGTTGCCACAAGGAAGAGAAAAATTAAGACAGCATTAGGGTTGGAGTGTGAAATGATGAAATGGAAGAGCCAGTGTAAATTATTTATGAAGTTATTATGACTTTTTCACCATATATTTGCCTTCTTCACAATGAGGGTGATGAACACGTTTACCAGTTGTGGATGTCCCCTCCCTGGAAGTGTTCAAGGCCCGGTTGGACCAGGCACTGAGCAACCTGTTCAAGTGCAAGGTGGCCCTGTCCATGGCATGGGGGTTGGAACTAGATGATCTTTACGGTCCCTTCAAATCCAAATCATTCTGTTATTCTATTATTTTCACATAGACAAGTCTTTGTAAATAAAAACCAGATGCATTTCAGAGGCATTATCTGAGAAACAATTTAGAAAATGTCTCTACAAACATAAAGAATACCAAAAGGCCAGTACCCCATGCCTATTGGCTGAAAGCATAATTCAGCCATAACTCTTCATAGTAATAGAGTAATCCATTTACTTAAGTGCTATGTCATGACTCATCATATTTATGAAGCAGAAAAAGCAAGGTAGAATAGTATTTATAATCACCAAACAGCACAGTTCAAATGAAAACAGCACTGTTTTGAGTAAATATATACACAAATCATACATATACGTAGTCTATTTATCCATTAATTAAAATTGAGGTGCTTTAAAAAGTAAAAGAAAAAATTATGTAAGGCAGCAACTCATTCAGTGATGAAGTTTCCTGAACAACCCTTCAGTCTTCAGGTTCATGCCTAGAAAGTAGAGAAGAGAGGAGAAAGAAAAGAAATTATTTTGACAGATAGGTGATACAACTAGGAAAATTTCAAGTCCCTGTATCTTCCTGGCCTCACTGCAGATCACTTAGGTCTTACACATCAGTACCTACCAACACAATTCTAGAGCTCTGGCCAACTCTGGGTGTAGTTCTGAGCAATCTGCTCAAGGTAACCCTGCTTAAGCAGATGGGTTGTACCAGATTACTTCCAGAGGTCCCTTACAACGTCAACCATTTTATGATTTCATGATTTAATCATACGTGATTGTTTATCACAGTGATAAATCTTGTATTGTGCTCTTACATGAAAGGTAAAGTACAGTAACCAAACATATGAGGTCACACTCCTGCCCACTGAGGGCAATACTGTCATTGCTTCAATCAAGGTACAATTTCACCTAGAGCTCAATTTGGTCTTTTATTGTGGAATTTTAACGATTTACTTAAAATATTTAGAAAGAATTCTAGTATTTCCTAGAGTTTAAGAGGAACAGATTATCTTCGGAAAATACTGGCAACAGTAGCAGCAAGACAACATTATTGTTGTCATTATTATTGATTTCATGGTACTTTTAACATTTTCATCTACCACTTCCATTGATCAGACATGCTAACAAAGTCCCACTAGAGGCTGATCTTGTAGCATCTCAGTTAAGAAGTATTAGAGAAAGATTTCCAGTCTACATTTGGTGAACCAGAAAATACAGTCTTCAAGATGGGCATAATCAATAGGTCAAAAAAAAGCATCAAACCCAGTTAGTAAACATGTATTAAGGAAGCACAGGTGCATGCAGATTGTGAGTGGTATCAATGAAACTGTCAAACACCAATGGGATCTGATGCAATCTGTAAGGGAGGAGGATAAAATATAATGTTTAAGTGCTCTGTGAGGAACACATTTAATTTCTGGCAGTGACTATTTATAAATCACAAAGCCTTTCAAAACATTTTTCATGAATGCAACTGTATAAAATGTATAAAGGCAGCATTTTTAGTTGACAAAATTTTATCCCTATCTGATATTTTTATAGGCAAGGTAGAAAGGTTTCTTTACTTACATCACAGTAGCACACATATACATTTTTGTAACCCATAAGACAATGGCATTGTCAGCATGATATATAACTTCCGTAATAGAAAACAAAAAGAAAAAAGGAACAAAAACTTTAGCAAGGCTGAAACTCAGAACATCAAATTCTTGCATGGTTAAGTTAGCAGTGAGTTTAAAATTATGGCAATCATTTTTCACTAATCAAAACAAATTTTCCAACACAGAAAAGGCATGTTTACATTGTGGTTTATTTAAGTTACAGAAAACTGCAGCCTATGACGTGTTGACCTATAAAATAACTTATTTTATCTACTAAAAAAGACTTAGTTTATATTATTGCAGAAAAAATATTGCAAAGTGGGCTGATACTATTAACAATGCCCCTTTATATCTATAAAGATACATGTTTTGGACCTTCCCATAACAAAGAAGCATGTTTTTACATAAGTAGCATGAAATTCACAGTGTGCTTGTAGTTGTGTTGCGTAGCCTTTCTATGTTGATTTGACACAGTGATATTCTGTCACATATAACTGCTCCAACAGAAATTTTTTTTATATTGGTGATAAAATCATTTTCTTCAGGAAAGAAGTTTCCCTAATTCTCAACACTGTGATTACTGGTTTAAGCCACCTATACAATTTACTGCTTTCTATTCAGTGAGCATTTTCATAGTTCCAAATTCAATACTTTCAATAGGAAAAAAACCTTACTATTTCCAAAATATAGCTAGTCATGAACCTCACTGCAGCTGTGGAGGAAAGCATGGTAGAGTTAGCATAATAGCCCATGTAGGACTTCCCACTGGAGCAGGTGAACGCTTTCCTGAAGAAAGAGTGAACCACGAAGAACCCATGCTAGAGCAGGTTTACCCTGAAGGACTCTGGTCCACACTGCAGCAGGGGAGAAATGTGAAGAGAAATTATTAGGAGAGAGGAGCTGACTACAACCTCATAATAACCACCGTCTGTGGCCTTTGGGAATTGGAGCAGGTCAGAAGTCAGGAATGAAAAAAAAGAAATTGAGCCTGAGAATAAGGGGCGTGTGGGATGATGTTTTCATTTTTTGCATTTGTTCCTTTCCATGCAACTTTGCTTGAATTGTCAATGAATTATTTTTCCTCAAATCATGTCTGTTTTGCCTATGATGGTAATTGGTAATTGATGTCCTTGTCTTAACTTTTTTTTTTTTTTTTTGGTCTTAGTTTTCCTACCTGTCCTGTTGAGGTGGGCAGTGAGAGAACAGCTAGGTAGAAGTCTGGTAGTCAGCCAAAGTCAGTGGATGGGAACAGTTTACACAGCCTTTGCTGGAGATGGATATGTCTCTTGAGTTAGGACACCAGTTACTACAGAGAGCCAGTTACCACAGCATAACTTATTCATAGGGTGCCGAGCAAAGTATTTGCTCTCCTGTTACGTGGTAACAGGGCTTGAAGACTTTCTCACAAAACCTTAAAGAAGCTTTATGGAAAAAATGCCTTATAAAAAAGTGTGTACCTATATACAAGAAGGAAATTTTTAGGTGAACTGCTTACCTCACTGAACAGGAGAATCCCATTTTCTTTTATTTCTGCTTAGGAATATCTCTTCTTACAGTAAGTGCTGCAGAACAGATAGCATTGTCTTTGTTGAGACATTAGACTGAAAAGTTAAAAGAGAGAGACTCTTTCCAAGTCACAGCCTAACAGAATTCCAGACAAATCTACATGCCTTAAAAGTTAACGGCAACTTTACTTTCCAAGAAGTACAGGGTCAAACCAGAATGGTTTAAATCTCTGTACAACGGCTGTGAAGAAATAGGAGCATCTTCATCTTCCACTGGCTTGCGATATTTTTTGTGTGACTAGAAGAGACAACAGTATATCTTGTCTCCTTCTCAGTGTATGTCCTCTTTTTCATGTACTATCTTCTCCCAGAGATTTAGAATACTCTGTATTTACTACAGGAGATAACTTGGTCTAGCAGCTACTTGAGAAAAACCCAGCATTTTTTTTTTAATATTTCATTTTTAATTTGGGCAGTACTACAGAAGTTCAATGTAGACTGGAATAGCCAGAAAGGAAGAGCACAGACCTTGCTCCAAGAACTTTGAGTCTGAAATTGAAATTACTTTTTATTTCTTCTCCATGCCTTTAGAAGTGTTAAACCCTTCTAAATTATCTGCCAGCCTAGAAAAGCTACCCTCCAAAAGCATATCAGAAGCAAACAAAGAAAAAAATCCAAATATTTATTTCACACTCTTGCATATCAGCCTTCAAGAAAACTAGATTTCAATTTCTTTACAAATACTAGATTATAAATCTTCATGGTAATAGCAGTAATAAAAAAACAGCCTCTTCACCTGTGCTCCCTTCATCAGTTTTCTCACATGAAAGAATTCTAGACTGGTTGAGGCTGGAAGCAATCTCTGGAGTTCACGAAGACCAGTGCCCCTGCTCAAGACAGAGTCAATGACAGTAGGTGGTTCTGGATGTCATCCACTATTTTGAGTGTCTCCAACTATGGAATCTCCAAAGTCTCTCTGAGCAATCTGGACACCACTGGTAAGACTCAAGCTCCATCTTCTTTAATCCCTCTCATCAGGTATTTAAGCATATTGCTAGTATCACCCTTATTCTTCTGCTCTCCACACTAAATTGTCTCATCTCTCTTGGCTTCTCCTCATAGATCAGCTACTCTAACTCCTTAATCATCCTTGTGGCCCTTTAATGGACTTGCTTTAGTTTGTCCATGTCTTATACTGGCAAACTCATAACTGGACCCATCACTCTAGTTGCAGTCTTACCAGTTTTTTAGAGAAGCATATCTACCCTCTCCTCAAAAACCGTACTTCCATTCCCAGTTGCAATTATAAATATTAGGTCAGCTCCTCAGCTCAGGTAAATGAGTACAATTCCACAGAAGGGAGCTACATTTTGATTAGTTACAGACTAGCTGAAAAGCTGCCTCAAAATGTCATGATTTTATGTATTTTCAAGCCATTCCCTTTTTAGTTACGTTGTATCTGGTCTGCTTACAGCTTTGGTACATGCTAGAATCTTTGAAGGCACATTTCTTTCACTACAAGTTTCAAATGACCTTTTTATGAAGGGCTGAACTGATTTTCAAATGCAATTATGTTGTTAATTAAACTGCTATATTCTCCTCAATCCACCACCAGCTCGACGTTTTCACATTCTTGCTCTTTGGTGCAGTGACTGGAAGTTCTGCTTTCCTGAGCATGACAGTTACCTTTACATGTACTTGTAAAATACCACCTCCAGCATTTACTTTATTAGATTATTTCTGAAGCACAAGTGGGTCAGTTTGCAGCACCATTCCACTCACCTCAGCCAGAACCCTCAGGGCAGTCTTATTTTAGTTTTCAAAGTTAATAAAGTAGTAGCAGTGATCTGCCTTTTAGTGAAACTGCTAACTGACTGGAACAGGTTGACAGCAATATTTTTTTTGCCTGCACTAATGTCTGCAGACAGTCTGTTTGCTTAACTCTAGTCCTTCATGCTCACAGATTGTGCTTAAATATCTTTGCCCTCTCATTAATTTTTTTACAGCCCAAACTCTTCATCAGTATATCTCAGCCTATGCATTATCTCAGGACTGTTGTTTTCAGCTGTCTGGTGTAAAGAGGGAAATCCAGAACTTTAAGCTAGTAGCAAAATCAGGCTTCCATAGAGCAGGGATTTACATTGAGTATTTTGTGGATTACTTTATAATTCACAGGTACTGTATCATGCTATCTGTTTTTACAAATTATATACTAACACCTATGTGTTTGAATTATATAGAAAACAGCAACAGATAGGTTTTCAAACAAAATCTAGTTAGGTTTTTTTGTTTGTTTTTGGAAATAAAATTCTCCTGAGGGCAAGATTTCATCTCTGACCTAAGTTGTACTACACTGTTTCTTCTCTCCAGTGGTTAAGCACTCAGTCCCAAATGAGGGACATGATGTTCCCTCTAATACAAACATAGGCACAAAGA
Organism: Atrichornis clamosus; assembly: GCA_013400975.1. Classification (NCBI taxonomy): domain Eukaryota; kingdom Metazoa; phylum Chordata; class Aves; order Passeriformes; family Menuridae; genus Atrichornis; species Atrichornis clamosus. Next base: position 29,226 of record WBMZ01006774.1, read on the forward strand.
GCTTTTCTCAGGGAATTGAGTGGTGCTGCTTTAATATTGCACAAGAATCTAGTTCATAGTAAAGATGGTCCCTCTGATCTGGAAGGAAGTTTAAAACTATTAAGTACTCTGTAACTATCCTATATTTTACCTGTTTTGAAAGTACTTGAGAGAATTTTGGTATTTTAATTTCAACATTCATTATATAACCTTTCTACAAAGAGAGCAGTGTTATAAACAAATTCTGGTTCTCTTCTCTTTCTCACCTTAAACAATATCAGAAGGACCACTTGCATATGGAGACTCTAGCATAGAACTGGTAGTTAAAACCTATCTTTAAAGAGTTAGAAAGAGGAAAGACTGTTAAAGACTGATGTCAGAAATGGAAGGTTCTTTGTAGAGGAAGTTCTCAATGAACATGCTGGACATGGAAAGAGTTGTTGAAGGTTAAGATTTCCAAGTACTATAAATGTCAATGAAAGTTAGTAAAAAACCTTGATTTTTAAAAATTATGGGCACTGCTTTTCCTCATGGATTTCACTGGAGAGTTGTCAGTCCCCAAACCTTGGGGAAAAAAAATCAAACTCATTTAATATTACTTTTCCAAGCAGCAAATACTTGAGATGTTAGAGGAATATTTTAAGTATTAGAACCAGGTAGTCTGGAAAGAAAGTAGAGGGAGAACCAACCTACAAAATGGGATCTTAATTAAAGTGCCATTTATACTAGGTCAATCCCTGTCAAACAGCACTTCTGTCGTGGTTTAGGAATGGCACTCCCTAATTTAGTGATCCTCCTGCCTCCCCCGAGACTCTCACAAACCATATGCTGCTCACTCACATCCCCTTCCCCTTCCAGCAGAGGGTAGAAATTATGGGTTGAGAAAAGAACAATTTACTGGAAAGAGCAATGAGATAAGAAAATAAGCTGTAACAGCAACAACATTAATAACAAAAGTGTACAAAAGAGAGAGTTTGGAGAGCAACTCAATTGCGGTCACACCACCCAACCACTCCCTCCAATCAGGATCAGTGTTACCCCACCAATGTGTTTGCTATGGTTGCTCGATCCAAAAAGGAATGCCCCCCGTTACAGGAAGCATGAGAGAGTCCCTTTCCCCAACCCCTGGCCATGGCGTAAGATGGTATTGAGTAACACAATGCCTTGTTCACATCTACACTGCTCTAGGCTCTGGCCCCTCATGGCTACTGTAAAAAATTAACCCTGTCCTTGGCCAAAATTCGGACCTTCCCTTATGTTGCTGTCACTCTAAAAAACCTCAGAGGGAATCTTATGAATGTAGAATCCATAATCACAGAAATTTTGGGAAAAAAACAAACAATGAGGATTAAGCAGAAAAACTAGTAATATCTTTCATTTAAGATGTCCAGAACTGTAATTATTTTTTCAGATGCATAGTGGTTAAAGATTTCTTTCCTTTCTTCTGCTTTAAGTGGACATTTTAACACTTGCCAAAACTAATTACCAGTTATGCATTAAATGTTATAGATGGAAGTTTTATTTTTCAGTATGTTCTGCATAGTATTTTTAGGAGTGCAGTTTCTGTACAATAAAATATCTTGATTAGATCTAACTACGATTTCTTTTTAAACTACACTTTCCCAATCAGGTAGACTGTAATATTCAGGACACTTTGATTCATGCTTAATTCAGCAATATGCATATTTACATAGGAAATACTTTTAACAATAGCTGCTTGTTGTTTGTTTATAGTGTCCACTTTCTCTTTACCTTCTCTTTTTCTTCTAATACAGAGACAAGAAACACTGGAACAATTTCTTCTTCTAGTAGGGTGAGAAAGGCAAGCACTGAGATGTCACCACATGTTTAGTGTGCGCAGTTGCAGCTTTGTTGGAAGCCTGAGTTATACAAGAACAGCATAAATTGCACCAGAAATATAACCAGGAGAAATTGCACCGATGTGTATTGTGTTGGATATACCATAATTAATATGCAATGGAAAAAAGCATTATACCTTGACTGAAGGGAAAAAAAGTGTTATAAAACCAATTAAGTATTTTGAAACATAAGCCAGGCTTCTCATCATGTTTTAAGAGTAAATGGGGGCTCCGTTCAAATCAAAACAATGGAGAGGTAAACAACCAAGGCCAAATACAAAAAAGATTTAAGCCATACTTACAATGCAGCTATAAAAGCATGACAGCTAACACCACTCAAGTAGGTAGCTTACATCTAATTTGTGTTTGTTTACAGAATGTATCAGTAGTTTACTCACTTTTGAAACCCACCAATTGCTTTCTTTTTCTCTTCAGGACACACCCACTTATATGAGCCACCTGAGGTGCCAGCAGTACAACAGAGGTCTAGATTTTGAATGCACTGTAAAATCTGACTGGTATTCTGAGGTTTCAACAAGACAGAAGCCACTGTGTTCTATGACACCTAATAATCCAAGATGCAGTTTGTCACCCATTCAGAGTGAGAAGAAGAGGAAATTGAGAAGCCTGAGTGCTCCAAGTATTTGGTATTCAGGATGAGTACCAGTGGGATACAAGGCTTAGAGAAATGTAGCCTAATGCAAACTTTCATATCACAAACCAACAAGGTTTTAGGTGGTTAAGTAGTTAAAATTTTCATTAGTTTAATAGAGAAGAAACAAAAAATCTGAGGGTGAAGTTCTGGAAGGAACTTGGTTATTAGATTAGAGGGTGAGGTCATGAATTACCAAATACTGCTTTGACTTTAAGCATTTGTGCATAGTCAATACCAACAATATTAACTGAGTTATAAAGTCAATTTTTTACTATGAAGAGTTCAGTCATCTGCTACAGATGCAATGCTATATAAGCTGTCCCGTACTCCATTTTCCAAGACACGTTGCTACTCAGAAATTTATGTGGAAATTGTACAGTATTTCAGAAGTAAAAAGGACACATTTGAGGAGTTTCTTTTGGAATGCTTTTTCTGCAGCAAGAGGCTTAATATCCATCATTCCTTTGTCTCGTCCCAAATTGAACAGGTAGCAAGCAAAGTAAGAAAAAACTGCATTGTGTTGAAATATTTCCTTAATTTTAGCACCGAAGAGTGTTAAATTTGCATCATTTTGCTTCTGCTATTCAAACACACAATATGTTCTATAAAGGCTATAATAACTTTCAGGTGAATTTGTAGAAAGATAAATCTGTTAAAGGAATCAACACATAGGCATGTTTATTTAATACACAAAATACATGTACAAATTCTGCCTAAGTCCCACCTCAGATACCTACCTCTTTTATTGAATCTAGCAATGGCTGCTAATGCTTTTTGGAATTTGCTCCTCTCAAGTTTAGAGAGTTTTCCTCTTCAAATAGTGAGGCCATAAAACAAAGACCTGTCACTCTATGTGGTAAGCAGAAACAATAGAGGCAAAAATAATGCTGCTTCTTGTGGTGATTCAAAATGTAATGCAAATGAGCTACCTGCTACCTAGATTGAAGAGTCATCTATATTCAATGAACAGCAATGAAAAACAAACCATATAAGAGCAGTTGTGCTTACCAAATACACTCTCAGTATCTTTCATTCAGAAGTAATTTTTGTCCTGCAGTTCTGTAATCAGAACACTGAGGATTAAGAAGAATTTTTTAAGGATAAACTAAAGCTTTGCTTCCTGTTTTATTTGACCTTGCTGGAGTACTTAATGATGATGATCTTTTCAAAAATATATATGTTAGTTAAATATCAGTTCAGACACAGCACACCAATATTTTGGTATTAGACTCAACTTAAAGAATAGGGGCAACAGGAGGGAAAAGCAATTTCACAGAAAACAAAGGTTATGTTTGTTCATGGGGACAGCCAAATTCCCGTTGTCTTGACAGATGCTTTTACAAAAGCTGTGCATTTGAACATTTTAAGAAATGATTTTAAGAATTACCCATTCAGCTCCTGATTTTTAATTCTTCATCAGGATGTTCAGAAATATCCTTAAAATTAAAGCAGAAATATGACCTAAGAAACTTTGTGTGGCTTTACCATGTCAGTGTTGCTTTATTTTATCAATTGTTTCAAAAGGCACCAGAAGCAGAGTACCTGTTTCAGGCATTGTAAAAACTCCACTTCAAAAAGACTATTACTCTGTGAAAGAATGACCACTCAGGCTAGTATGGTTTCTGCTGGGGATATTACCACCACTTTATCAGTGGGATCCCTCCCCCACTTCCCCTTAATGTCTTATTCATGTGGCTAGTGTGAGCCATCAAGCTTCTAGAACAAACCAGAAAACTTATGCAAAATAATGGACAGACAATTATAGCAAACAAAATTAAATTTTGCTACTAATTTAAGGATGACAAAGATAACATTATATGCATCCAATTTAAAAATGAATAGAACTAAGCAATTAAAAAATATCAAACCAATATCTGTCCATAATTAAGAAGTTAGCTAATGATTTTTTCTGTTGAACCAGTACATCAACATGATACACAACACAATCACATTCCAATAGGATGCTTGTTTAATTTCAACCAGCCTGATTAATTGCTTTTATTCTTGTTTATGAAAAGATTGCTTAGAAAGTATAACAACCTGTTTGATTCCTGGGATTGTGAACTGTGTATCACTAGGACTAAATACCTCCTTGCCCAAAATGATGTGAGGAGCTCTGCTGAAAGAGTGTAGGACTGGCTCAAGCTGAAGATCTTTTTTAGAAGTAGACCCAGTTTTGTCCTTATCTTTGCCTCTTACTCACGGTCTTTGTTTGCAATAAAATGCCTGAAAATGCCTCTTTTGGTTTTTTTTCTTTTTTAAAGGGAATGGTGAAAAGGAGATTTAGCTATAGTTGCTGAAACTGCTCTGAGCATCGATTAATATTACTGGAACAGGTTGTTTTTTTTTTTTTGTACTGTGACACCTTGTCTTTTCCTTCATATAATCTGCACAAGTTTGGGCAGTTGCAATGCCATGAAGTACAGTTAACTTATGTAATAGAAAAATATATGTGCCTATGTATTAAATTGTTTCTTTTATAATACTCTGAATTAAAGTGGAGAAAAATCTCCAGTGAGCAGCTAACTGCAGTATAAGACTGAGTATCCTGCTTTTCTATTTCATTGCTTTGTACTGTACTGCCAGAAAGCTATTTTTAGACCTGCTCTGCAGTTGCACAGTTGTTGCTTATATCTTGTCTAAAGAAGAAAGGTTGCCCTACTGAGGCTTTGCCCTTCTCTCAAGGGTAAACTAAAATCCATTAAACTTAAATATATGCTGTAAACCCTGCACATTAGTGGCTGTGATGGAAATATTATGTACTTATTTTTAACAAGAGATCAATTTGGAAAAGTGAAATAGATAGGCACGTCTGAAACATATTGCCTCTCCATTGTCCTCCTTAAGTCATTGTATTTGTGCCTAAAGCGTGAAAGTTTGTTTTGCTGGCACCATGACAAAGTAAGCAAATGTGTCTCCACAGAGCAGATCTCTGCTTCCTATAGTTCGTGATATAGTTGTGGAAAGTAGCACAGACGTTCAACCAGAACCTATACTGCCCCAAAGAAATCCACAGAAATATTTCTGATTACAGGGGATGTTATTCAAACACAGATTCTCATATTAGCAGGAGATAAATAAATAACAGAGTAGGAGAAAAAATAGTAATTTAATCTAACTAGATATAGTTAGATCGGCATAAACATATAATGATAGAGATGAGTAAGTATCTACACGTGTCCGTGCCCATGCATACACACGTACACTAAGAAATTTTAAAATTGACTATAGACATCATGAAGGTGTTTTATCCTGACTCTGCTTTTACTAATTTCAAAGATTTATTAGTTAAACAGCCTTTGTATTGATGCTAAAACAAGGAACTGAAGACAGAGGAAACTGTAAGGGAGGAAGCAGAAAATCTGAACAAGAGATTCCTTTGAGACCTTCTGTAACATATCAGCCATGCTGTAAGATGCAAAAGCCTCTGAACTAAAAGAGTATGTTACACAATTCTAGTTCTTCTACTGTTAAGCAACCATCTTCTCTGGTCTTCTAATAGTCTTCTTTTCTGAGTCTATGTTATGTATCCAAATGTTCTTGAGTTACAGTTCTAGTATTAAATCCAAAAGCAACACCCAGTGATTTACAAAGACCTATCTAGCTGTGGTATTCCCTGCTATTCTTTGGAGGGATCTTATACAGTCATCACATTAAATTCACTTTGATGGAATTTATATGCACACTAGATGCAGGAATTGACTTTGTCTGTCTTTCAAATAAGCCATTTTGCCTCCCAATGAACTTAATAAATCTATGAAATTGTTCTTAATAGCTTATGTAGAAAAGCAGTGAGAGATGCAGTAACATAGAGCTAGTTGATCTTGCAAGATTTGATGAGGTCTACAGCCAACTGTATTATAAAATGTTAAGAAAATCAGCCATGGTAAAATTCTTAGCAGTGAGACTTGAAGTTGTTGTACTGAAATTGTAACTTTAATTACTCTGGCTCAAAATTCTGAAAAAGACTATGACTTCTCTGAAACAAAAGAACACACACAGCAGGCACATCTAGGTTTCTGAGTTAGGAAGCTGAACAGGAATCTTTTGCTTCATGCCTTACTATAAAAGAAGGCAGATGTCGTGAGTGAAAAAGATAGTAGTAGTAAAAAAAAGTATGTTGTACATACTTGTATGTGAAAATACCTTGTCTTTCTTTTTGCAGTCACTTACTGCTGATCTCCAGTCTGCTTTAACCAGATCTGAGGACTGTCTGCATTTTGCTCTCATATACTTGGGAAAAACAAAAAATAAAAGGGAATGTTACATAATGAGCATATAAAATGCTGCTCAGTATGAAAAAGACAACCAACCAGAGCAGGACATGTCACTTAACTGATTTCTTGGCAGCTAGGGCTTACTATGAATGGTTTTTTGGGGCTTGGCACTACAAGTGAGTATTTTAGTGCTAGGAAGAAAAAGCTAGGAGTCAATTTTTATTCAGATAATTTTGGGAACAAATCAAATATGCCCTTGAGAACATGCCTATCCAAAATCAATTATATTAAACGCAGATAATCCTGAACTAGAAGAGCACATTCAGGTTATATAATTATTTTTCTAAGGTTACATTGGACTTCTAAATTCAGAAAGACCATGTAAGAAAATGAAAAATAGATGCTTTGAAGAATTTAAAACAGTTGTGACTTTACTAACATATCTCTGTTCTGGAAGAGAGAAGCATGTATTGCATATATAAATGCCCAGGATATGTTTTGCTTGAAGTTCAAAGCCCAAGCTGTCACATTTCCATGGCCATTTACAGTGCCTGAAAAACAGGGTTCATGTGCAAACAAACCTTGAGACAGGCACCTTGAAACAAGACAGATAGGTAAGCAGGGACTACGAGGAGTTTCAGAGATGCAAAATTTAAATATGCCAAGAGATTTTAAAAATTTGTGTCAGCTGCTGCTCTACTTTACAAAAAATACTGAATTCAAACAAGCCAGTGTGCATAAACCGAAGAAAAACTTTCTCCACTCTAAAGAGGGTTTCATCCACCCTAAATTCAGGAGCAGCAAAACCAATAATACTTTTACTCCTTTGGCTATTTACCTCCTTTTTATTTAAACAAACACTATAGACAGGACTGTGATTACCATGATTAGAAACACCATCATCCTATCATCTTCCTCCCTAGTCTTGCTTCCCACACTACATTCTGTTCAATACTTCCTTTGATATAAGAATGTGTTTGTTTCACTGAGAGTCCTCCCATTCCCCATGCACATCATATGTCATTACTTAACACATCCCCCCAAGTATTCTGTAGCTTCCTGAGTGCTGTCTACTGGCACCTTATCTACTGTTTACATAAATGCATTCCTGGTATTGGACACTGCCTCTACTTGGTATTTCTAATTGTGTAAAGGGGTGGTATAACCCTTAAATTCTCCATCTTAATTTAAGTGTTTCCCTTGTTTTATTACAAGTGATCTACTCCCTTTCAACTTTAGAATTGTAAATGCAGAATTGTTCCAGTCAGACTAAGACCTTCCATGGTATGACAAATTTTACCCAGACCCTGCCTGACCTACACTCTGGGCACCTGAAGCTCAACCCCATTCCCCCATGTCTTGGTTTAAGACAGTTTAAGGGGCGAACACTCCAAAATGAGTTACTTCCCCTTTGGTTTTAATCAATCCTTTTCCACTGACAAGGAGAGACAAATATGAGCAGACATAAGTGAAAAAATAACAGTTTACTAAAAATCAGCAACGGGCAAAAAATAGTGGTAATAGTCACTAGTTAACAAAGTTGCTGAAATCTCAGGTACTCCCTCAGAGCAAAGAGAAAGTCAAAGTGACAGAGAAAGCCCCTTCCCCAAGGTGGTGGCCTCCGCAGCTGAGCAGGCATGGGGAGACAAAGGGGCAGCCCTACCCCAACACTAGTAGCTCTGTTGGCAGCAGGTGCAGTGGCAAAGGTGGATGGCACACTCCGGCAGCTGGATCCAGCTGGTGTTAGCGCTGCAGCCTCCTAGCTGCTGGTGTGGGTGCTGCTGTCTCAGATCCCTGTCCCAATGGCATGGAGGAAAAATGGACTCTGGAGTACTGATGCACTGTTGCCCAACCCCAACTGGCTCTGGCTTGTCACTGCTCACAGGTATTGGAAAATTCACCCTGAATCAGTTTCTGATAGCAAAATGCAGCTTCTGGGGTTGCTGCTGTTGCCACATGGAAACCTGTCTGAAGCAACCCCCTCGGAAAAAACCCAAAAGAGGGGAGCCTCTGCCTGTGCTGCCTCTGCTCTCTCTCCCTGCAAGAACAAAAAGAAAAGAGCCAGAGCCAAGAGTCAAGAGAGCTCTGTGTGGGCAACCTGACTTTTTAAAAAGCCCAGGTAAGCTGGACCCCTGCGTCTGGGTCTTAAAGAGACAGTAAAATTTTGGGCACAGATAGATACGGAATACAATACAATTTGGGGTACCTGACTTATTGGCTAGATATGCACTCTAGGTGGTCTTAGCTCTGTCATTTTGGACCTATGTTACAGGTAGGCTGTCTCTAGCTCTGGCTTTTGCTGTTCCTCATTGGACTTCCTGGATTGACCCTCAGTGTGACTTGTTATTTCACACAGGATAAATGATCCCTGGATTGTCAACAGAACTTGTAACTACCCCCAGTTTGGCCCAGCTCAGAGCTGACAGGAGCCCCCTCAGTAAGCCCCCAGCCTGAACTGGGGTCACTTGCAACTCTCAGCTTGGCCCCCTGTTGTGGATTGACCCTGTCTGGATGCCAGGCACCCACGAAAGCCTCTCACTCACTCCCCTCCACAGCTGGACAGAGGGGAGAAAATTTATAAAGGATTCATGAGTTGAGATAAGTACTGGGAGAAAGATCACTCATCAAATACCATCACAGGCAAACCAGTCTCAATTTAGAGATTATGAAGTGAGTTTATTACACTAACAAAATCAGAGCAGGATAATAAGAAGTAAAATAAGCCCTTAAAAACACCTTCCCCCCACTCCTTGTCAGCTCTATCTCCTACCCTAGCAATACAAGGAGACAGGGAATGGGGGTTATGGTCAGTTCATCATCTGTGGCTTCTCCCGCTGCTCAGGGAGAGGAGTCCTTCCCCTAATGCACTTCCCTGCACTTCCGTGCTCTCCTGTGCACTCCTGCCCATGGGAGACAGTTCTCCATTAACATCTCCAACGTGAGTCCATCGCACGGGCAGCAGCGCCCCTCAAACTGCTGCGGCGTGGGTCACTCCTCCATGGGGTACAGTCCTTCAAGGACAGGCTGCTCCGGCCTGGGAGCAGGGCCGCTCTCTCCATGGGTCTGCCATGGGATCGCAGCCTCCTTCCGGGTATCCACCTGCTCTGGTGTGGGCTCCTCCACAGGCTGCAGGTGGATCTCTGCACCCTTTGAAGCTCCATGGGCTGCAGGGGCACAGCTGCTTCACCATGGCCTTCACCATGGGCCACAGAGGAATCTTGGCTGCGACCTGGAGCACCTCCTCTCCCTCCTTCTGCACTGACCTTGGTGTCTGCACAGTTGTGTCTGCTTACATGTTCTCACCCCACTCTGCTCTGGCTAAAATAAAAACTGTGTAACAATTATGTTTTGATTTCTTCTTAAATCTGTTATCACAGAGGCATTACCACTGCTTCTAATTGGCCTACCCCTGGCCAGCAGCATGTCTGTCTTTGGAGCCAGCCAGGGATTGGCTCTGCTGGATATGTTGGAAGCTTCTAACAGCTGCTCACAGAAGCCACCCCTGTAGCCCCACTCCGTTACCAAAACCAGGCCTTGCAAGGCCCTGTTTGTGCTGCTCTCTGATGGCATGGCGCCTGCTCTCCCCAGGCAATTATTCATTACTGTGTTACCACTAGAGTTGTTGACATGGCGCAGACACAGAAGAAGATCACCTCCTTTCCACATGACCTAACAGTAAGTGTGTCTTTCTGGAGAATGCAACCTTGCTCCTGGAGCTGAGCGTGTCCGCTGTGCCATCACCATGTTAAAAAAAAGCACAGAGGACTAAAATACCAGACTGCAATAAAGCAGTACACTGAAATGTCATAACCGTCTAATGAAACCTAAGAGTTCTTGAGGACGTGTAGGACAAATAAGCACTATCATATTCTTTATCAGTTTTGATACTTTGTATCCAAAACATTGTATCTTCTACTAGGAAGACCTAGTAGAGCTTTTATTGACAATGCTTCTTCTGTAATGATCTTAGATTGAGGCATAAAATAGTTCCCATAACCTGTAGGAAATTTAAACATTTTCAAAAAATGCTTTTACCTGAACTAGGGAAAAACTAGAGTCAGAATATACAAATTGTTCATGGTGCAGAAATCCTTTCTTACATATCCGAAGCAAATTAAATCCATTTGTTTAGTCTCAGTAAATCATAATACTCGATAAGAATTGTTTTCCATTTTAGCTACTTTTAGGATGAGACTTAAAAGAAAAATCACTTTCTACTACAAAATGGAATTTTTAATGTTAACAATTGCAAGCAGGAGTTTTTAAAAAACCAGAGTATTTGTTTTGTGCTAAGTTATTCAATTGTTTTCTGTGCTGCCAGTTGGTGAAGTCTATTCTTTAGCACCAGATCATCTCAAGACCTTGAAGAAACAGCTTAAGGTACCCACCTCATGAGTGACAACTCCAGAGTGGAACCAAGCATCTAAAAGCTTGAAGGGGAAGCAATAGAGATGCTGGAGACACAAGAGCTGTACTATCATCCCCAAATGACCACAACTAACCATTACAGGCAAAGACAAAAGCATTTTGTCAAGCACTTGCACACTAAGCCTCATCTTTATAGAGAAATATAAACGCAATGCCATGTTTCTTGTGTGAAGAAATGTCCCTTTGATATTCTATTCTTTGACATTTATACAGCAGTATCTATTCAAATATTTTAAAATGTGCCAATTTCTCTCCTGAGCATAGTCTACACTAAAATTCAGCAATTAACAAATCAACTCAGGGAAAAAAAAGGACAAACAAATTAAAAACCCCAATATCCTAAGCAATCTTTTCAGTCAGATGCCAGATTTCCCTTTAAAAAGATAAATATATAGTATTTTAACTTTCAGGATTTTTTGGTTGATTGGCTGGTTGATTTTTGTATTGTTTAATTTTGTTCTTCTTCTTCAGCATTCCATGTAGTCAATCTCAGATTAAATTCCTTTTGCCAAGCTTCTAATGAAGATTTTTCAGCGTTTGGGCTGACACTGCAGTTTCTTTGGGATCTTGTCTCAGTTGCCACAAGGGAAAAGAAAAAAGTCTTTTGCAGGCCATATTTTTAATTACTAGCTTATTTCTTTTTAAAATGTCATATATTATTTAAAGTGGTTTTTTGACTCCTGCTGTATTTGAGTTGCATTCAAGATCTGTCAGTTAGCAATAAAAATTGGCAATTGAAGGGCAGCCACTGTTAGGTTTTAGAAAGGTTACCAGTCCTTTACCTCCTTCTGTGAGAAAAGACAACATCCAGGAACTGGGAGGCTAAAGTAACTGTGCTCTTTACTTATTGTGACTGATATTGTGACAGCTCTCTCCCACATGAGACAATCATACATCATTAACATAGAAGTGTGCTGAGAAAAACAGAATCAAAATGTCACAACTGCCAATGGGGCAGGCATTCACAAATCTTAGTTTCAGGAACTAAACACAAAGATAAAATATTAACTTATGCATTCATTCTCCAGAAAGACACACTTATGTAATTTAAGAAGCACCAGTGTTTACAGAAGAAGGAATGGGTATCAGGACTTCTCTAATGGATTAATAGTCATCAAGAAGTGGTTTAGTACTGTGGTGGTGTTTTAGCAAAACACGTACTATCAACTTTCTCTGCCATATGATGCCAATATATTTGATCCAAATTTCACAAAACTGATCCTTCAGTGGAGAATGTCCTGTACATTTCAAAGTCTTTACTACATACTTGAAAGAAATAAAAGGGTAAACATAATCTCTAGTGAATAACATTAAAAGTATTTATTTTCTATAAAACCCAATAGAATTCTATACGTACATTTTAAAAAAGCACTCAACATTTTATAGAAATATATGCCAGGTATCATAGGGAGCAAAATCCCTGTAGTACCCCAGGGTTGGAAAGTACTCTTTGTTGTTACTACATGAAATAAAAACAATTGCACCCAGTTATTCTTTTGTTTTGGTTTGGTTTTGTCTTTAATGAAGCTTTACACTGGAAGGCTTCTTTTGTGTGTGGTTCTAAATAGAAAATAAGTAGGGAAATTATGTCTTCATGTTATTTGAGGAGAATCATGCTGGACTTCTTTGTTGCTGGATGCTAGTTGGAGTAGTAGCAAACAAGAAACCTGTCACATCCTTTTCTTTCTTTGCCAGAAGAGTTAATGAGTTTGTTCTTATCACAGTCCTTACCATTAAAATATACTCTGTAGTAAGGCACCCTGGGTTGGTCCAAAGCAGTTTTTATTGTTTCCTTCAAATATCTCAGGATGTATATACTATATAGGCTGCAGGTGAAACACATTGCAAACAAAATCCCCTTTGTTTTTAAAATTACATATTTACTTCACATACTGTTGAGCACTGTCATTATAGAGTTTTCATGTAAAAGTAGGGAGAGGAGACTAAATTTTCATTGAGTTCTGCTTTGGATATGCTGTGGGACTTGAGAGTCTCTAGTCCTCCAGATGACAGGATTGCTTCATATGTATGGGCTAGACTATTTATAAAGTAACAGAGTTTAGAAAAACAGGTATTTCCAGCCTGAGACTAAAATCACCAGAAGTGGGCAAGTGAAAAAAGAATTAGTAACACCAGAATCACACAGAGAAATGTACATGTGTTATGTTCAGAGCAGTTACTAGAGTTATTGTGTGCTTTGCATGCTTTTTCTAAGGGTTATACCAGGAGAAAGCAACTTCTTATATAAGAACATCACCTCTTGTGTTAACTCAAGAAATCAAAATTGCACTTAACGGTCAATTTTATCTTTTTAGTTGAGCATGGAAACACTAAGTGACTCGTAATCACAAAAACTGTCCTGTGCACATGACATCACAGAATTACAGAATCAAAGAATTAACTAGGTTGGAAAAAACCTTTGAGATCATCAAGTCCAACCTATGACTTAACACCACCTTGTCAAATAAACCATAGCACCAAGTGCCACATCCAGTCACTTTCTAAACACCTCCAGGGATGGTGACTCCACCATCTCCATGAGCAGCCTGTTCCAATNGGATGGTGACCATCTCCATGAGCAGCCTGTTCCAATGCCCAATCACTCTTCCAGTGAATAATTTTTTCCTAATGTCCAGCCTAAACCTCCCCTGGTGCAGCTTAATATCGTGTTCTCTTGTTCTGTTGCAGGTTGCCTGGGAGAAGAGACTGACCCCTACCTGGCTACACCCTCCTTCCAGGCAGCTGCAGAGAGTGACAAGGCCTCCTCTGAGCCTCCTCTTCTCCAGGCTAAACACCCCAGCTCCTCAGCTGCTCTTCGTAGAACTTGTGTTCCAGACCCTTCACCAGCCTTGTTGCCCTTCTCTGGACACACTTCAGCATCTCAACATCCTTCCTAAATTGGGGGGCCCAGAACTGGACACAGAACTCAAGGTGCGGCCTAACCAGTGCTGAGTACAGGGGAAGAATCACTTCCCTGGTCCTGCTGGCCACACTATTCCTGATACAGGCCAGGATGCCATTGGCCTTCTTGGCCACCTGGGCACACTGCTGGCACACTGCTGGCTCATGTTCAATCTACCATCAGTCAATACCCCCAGGTACCTTTCTGCCTGGCCACTGTCCAGCCCTCTGTCCCCAGCCTGTAGCACTGCAGGGGATGTTGTGACCAAAGTGCTGGACCTGGCACCTGGACTTGTTAAACCTCATATTGTTGGATTTAGTCCATCTATCCAGGCTGTCCAGGTCCCTCTGCAGAGCCCTCCTACCCTCCAGCAGATCCACACTCCCATCCAACTTGGTGTCATCTGCAAATTTGCTGATGGTGGACTCAATCCCCTCATCCAGATCCTCAGTGAAGAAATTAAACAGGACTGGGCTCAACACAGATCCCTGGGGGACACCGGTAGTAACTGGCCACGAACTGGATGTGACACTACTCAGCACCACTCTCTGGGCCCGGCCATCCAGCCATGTCTTAACCCAGCAAGGAGTGCACCTGTCCAAGCCATGGGCTGCCAGCTTCTCCCGGAGAATGCTGGGGGAGATGGTGTCAAAGGCTTTGCTGAAGTTGAGGTAGACAACATCCACAGCCTTCTCTGCATTCACCAGGTGGATCACCTGGTCATAAAAGGAGATCAAGTTGGTTAGGCAGTACTGACTCCTTCTAAATCCTTGCTGCCTGAGTCTGATCCCTTGGCCATCCTGTAGGTGCCACGTGATCACACTCAAGACGATCTGTTCCATGACCTTGCTGGGCATCATCAGGCTGACAGACCTGTAGTTTCCCAGATCCTCCTTTCAGCCCTCCTTATGGATGCGTGTCACATTAGCCAGCTTCCAGTCCTCTGGGACTNCAGACCTGTAGTTTCCTGGATCCACCTTCTTATGGGTGCGTGTCACATCAGCCAGTTCTGGGACTTCTCCAGTGAGCCAGGAGTGATGATAACTGATGGAGAGGAACTTTGTGAATTCATCCGTCAGCTCCCTCATCACCCTAGGATGGATCCCATCTGGTCCCTTAGACTTATGAGCATCTAAGTGGCTCAGCAGGCCTGCAGCGGCTTCCTCCTGGGTAACAGGGGGGTTATTCTGCTCCCTGACCCTATCTACCAGCTCAGGAGGACAGTTGTCCTGAGGACGACCTCTAGCAGCATTGAAAATTGAGCCAAAGAAGGTGTTAAGTACTTCTGCCTTTTTCTCATTTTCAGTTACAACATCCCTCCCGCATCCAATAAAGAATGGAGGTTGTCCTTGCTCCTCCTTTTGCCATTAATATATTTATTAAAATATTTTTTATTATCCTTCATAGATGTGCTCTAGTTCACAAATTATGTTTTAATTGGGCTTTTGCCTCTCTAATTTTTTTCCTACATGACCTAGCAACATCCTCAAACATTTCCNCAAGTTCTAATTGTGTTTTGCTTCTCTAATTTTTTTCCTACATGACCTAGCAATATCCTCAAACATTTCCTGAGCTACCTGCCCCTTTTTCCAAAGGAGATACACCCTCTTTTTTTTCCTTGAGTTCCTGCAAAAGCTCCCTGCCCATCCAGGCCAGTCGTTTCCCCACCGGCTCATCTTTCAGCACATAGGGACAGCCTGCTCCTGTGGCTTCAAGATTTCTTTCTTGAAGTATGTCCATCCTTCCTGGACCCCTTTGTTTTTAAGGGCTGTTTCCCAAGGTACTCTCTGAATCAGTCTCTTCGATAGGCTGACATCCAGTGTGGAAGTTTTATTGATGCCCCTCCTTGTTTCACCAAATACTGAGAACTCTATTATTTCATGGTCATTGTACCCCAGACAGTCTCTGACTACCACATCTCCCATCAGCCCTTCTCTGATTGTAAAGAGCAGGTCTACTGGAGCCCCACCCCTGGTAGGCTCATTCACCAGCTGTGACAAGAAGCTGTCCTCCATACACTCCAAGAACCTCCTAGACTCCCTCTTCTCTGTTGAGTTCTCAGCAGATATCGGGCAGGTTAAAGTCTCCCACAAGGACAAGGGCTGGTGATCTTGAAACATCCTCCAGCTGTTTATAGAATAATTTCATCCACCTCTTCATCCTGGTTGGGTGGTCTAGAACAGACTCCCACCAGGATGTCGACCTTGTTGGCCTTCCCTGTGATTCTTGGCCATATCCTCATCATCTTCAACCTCAAGTCCTATAGTGCCAAGAGACTCCCTAACATACAGAGCCACCCCTCCGCCTCCCCCACCTCACCTGTCTCTTCTGAAGAGCTTGTAGCCATCCATTGCAGCCCTCCAGTCATGCGAGTCATCCCACCAGGTTTCTGTGATGACAACTACATCATAGCATTCCTACTGTACCATGGCTTCCAGCTCCTCCTGTTTGTTACCCATGCTGCATGCACTGGTGTACATGCACTTCAGCTGGGCTGATTTCACCCCTGGCTCTGGCTTAACACCCTTAGGCTTGTGTCTGGAGAGCCTGGTTGCATCCCCCTTCTCTTTCAAACCTAGTTTAAAGCCCTCTCAATCAGCCCTGCCAGCTCATGGGCTAGAATGTTTTTGCCCTTGTTTTATAGATAGAGCCCATCTGGCTCTAGCAGGCCATGTGCCATAAAACTTGCCCCATGATCCAAGAACCCAAAGTTCTGCTGCTGGCACCAGTCCTTAAGCCAGTCATTGACAATGTGGGTTCTCCTGCTCCTTTCATCATTCATCCCTGCTACTGAAGGAACTGAGCAGAACACCATTTGTCCTTCTGCCCCATTACCCAGTCAACTCAAAGCCTTGAAGTCCTTTTTAATTACCCTGGTGCTCTTCTTGTCGATCTCATCACTGCCAGCCTGGACAATAAGAGGTGGGTAATAATCAGGGGGCTGAATGAGCTCAGGGAGTCTCCCGGTGACATCCCGTACCTGGGCCTCAGGGAGGCAGCAGACTTCCCTGTGGGATGGGTTCAGTCAACATGCAGGGCCCTCTGTTCCCCTCAGAAGACAGCCACCTACTACGACTACCCTTCTTTTATTTTTAATACTAGAGGTAGTGATCCGTCTGACAGACAAAGTGTAACTGGGAGGCTCTTCAGACAGATCATTTTCTTTGGTGTCTGTCGTGGTTTTGCTAGA
>WBMZ01006775.1:5182-60182 GCA_013400975.1 Atrichornis clamosus
AAGAAGGAGGAGGGATATTTGGGGCGATGGTGTTTGTCTTCCCAAGTAACCATTACACATGATGGGGCCCTGCTCTCCTGGTGAGGGCTGAGCACCTGCCCAACCATGGGAAGCAGTGAATTAATCGTTGTTTTGCTTTTCTTATGTGCATGGTTTTGCTTTTCCTATTAAAGTGTCNACATAACAACAACACAACAAACATTTCTGCTGTTTCACTGTTTTGTGGAATAAATACTGTCGATGTGTTTTCTGCTTCTTTTTCCATTCCACCTGCCCTATCTCAGGTGTATGTTATCAATTGCTAATTGCTTTAAGGTGCCAGAGGGGTAAAAGATAATGACTGTGACAATGTGACCCAGCCTAGATGTGTCCCATTACCTAACTGGAAAGTAGTTAAAGACCTGGAACAGGCTTTCTATCAGGAGGTGGTCATGCCCTGTGCTTGGCAGTGTTTAGGAGGTTTTTGGACAGTGCCCTTCAATAACACCTTTAATTTTTAGCCAGCTCTGAAGTTGGACTAGATGATTTTTGTAGGTCACTTCTAACTGGAATAATTCTCTTTTTCCTTTCACATGTTTCCTTGAGGCTGTGGCAGTGTAGTGAAGTGGGGCATACAGGGAGAGTTGTGTCTGGGTGACATCTGCATTTGTTTCTTTTGTTTTGGTGTGTTATGAATGGTGGGCATTAGAGACTGTGGAGCAGAAAATAAACTAGTTTTGTGATGAAATCTCTGTTCCAGAAGAACTCTGCTACTTGGGTGCAAGGCAAAACCCATTGGTATTTCTGTAGTGTGTGTTTGTATCTAGAAACAAAAAGCATGTAGATAGTAATGGATTTGCCTTGTGTTGTAGTAGTGATCCTTGACTGGACTTAAAGCTGAAGAGTTGTCCTAAGTGTTTCTCTTTCATTCTGTTTCTCTGTCCTGTAAAGAATAGTCTAATTACGTGCTCCCATCTTAGTGATGCGGGGTGAATGTCCCCACTCTGACCCACCTGGGTTACTGCTGGATGAAGGAGGAGAGTCAGAGAGGAGCACAGAGTAACCTCAGCAGAAATTAAGTTGCATTTAAATGCAAAGAGGGAGAAGATGTGTTCATTTTAACTGCAGAAAATCTTTAGTTTTTTGGTTGAGTTGCTCCCTAGGTAAAAAGTAGGTAGATAGTCCTGTAAAGTTGCTTAATTTGAAACTGGTATATTCTTATTGAATGACTATACTGTTGATAAAGGTAGCTTCCTCTCCCAGACACAAGCCACCACAACCAGTTAACCAGAAACAAGGATTACTGAATGATCAAATTTGCAAATCTACTTCTTTTTTATTTGACAATCATCCACTTTAATATATATACATATTTAAAGTCTGTACACAGTAAAATACAAAATAAGTGTTTCTTTATAAGTTACACAATTAAACAGCTGCATTCACCTGTAGTTTAGCTGTCAATTAAAAAAAAAGGAGAGAAGCATTGTTGAGCCATTGTTATATTCATTGACAATAACCTTGGTATAAAACATCCATACAGAGTAAGTGTACAAAATAGTGTACAGTTCATATAAGCTGTGCAAAGACAGCAAAGTTCAGTTAAAAATCAAAGAGGTGTAACCACTTTCCTCAGTCCACACCATGGATAGCAGAAGCGATGTGGAAAATAAGCACAAACTTGTGGGCAAGAAGGTGGCTTAGTCAGTGCTTTGAATGCAATATTGATGCATAAATTAAAATGAAAAACATAAATATATAAGATCTCCGTCACACAGGGCATGCTTGTGTTATGCCTTTGAAGTCATTCCAGAGATTTCAGTGGATCTGCTGCACAAGTATGGTGCTATTTGGGATGAGGAGGGTGGCAGTGCTTGGTCTGTGCCCCTCAAGGCTATTTATTTTGGAGGAAAGGTTGCTAGGTCAGACCAGTCTTCAAGGGTTTGATATCCTAATAGTATCTGGAAATTCACTTGAAAGGTAGTCAAAATGGTCACAGAATCTATATTAGGTTTTTTGATGTTTCTTACCTTAGGGGAAAAAATTTCCCTTCCAACAGGAAACTTCCCTTTTCTCCCTGCTGTAAAGGCAGGAGCTGCCTCTTTTGGGAGAAGGTAACTAACTGAGCAAAGCGGAGAGAGTTATGAAAAGTTTGGCAGATACTATGAACACAGAAACCTCCACACGGGACAATGAATACGGAATACCAGTGAGCAGGAAGCCTTGAAGCTACTGTGATAAAGAACCTGCACTGAAGAAGCATGTGGACATTGGGGTGGAAAAGCACCTCTTCAATTTATAGCACTCTGTTTTATTTACATCTTGGCAGTGTCCCCATGTCATGGTAGCGGCAGACAAGTGATCTAAGAGACTGTTATCTCCTCTTCTTCTTCCCCTTCATCATCCTCTTCTTCTGAGTCTGAGAAGTCTGAAGGTTTGCTGGGGCTGCTAGAATGGGATGGCGAAGGAGACATCTGGGAGTCCAGTCTATCCCTCAGGTGTAGATGTTCTGGGGACTGGTGGTAGGTTAAGGGGTGCTGGGGGCTGGGTGGGCACACAGGGGGAATTTCCTCCTCCTCTTCCTCTCCTGAACATTTCTTGCCTACGTCACTGAGGTCTGGGTGAGGGTTGAACTTGGTAGGTAGGGTCTGTTCCCTGCAGCCACCAGACGAGAGGAGCTCTCTTTCTTTGGAGTTCCTCCATTTCATCCTCCTATTCTGGAACCAGATCTTCACCTAGGGGACAAAGCAGCAAAGAAGTGAAATGGTTCAGTGAAACAGAGACCAGAAAAGGTGTTCTGGTTTCACTCTCAAAACCCTCTACATGTCCATGCTAAAACTAATAGGAACCCCAGAATCTTATCTTTGAGGGACCCTAGGAGAGGGATAGGGGGCAGTAAGGCTGTGGTCCTACTCAACCAGCTGGGAATTGTGCCATTTTTGGCTCTCTCACAGCCCTGTAACTTGCTTTGGGTGTTCTCCCTGCTCCTGTCCCCTTCTCTTCTCCTTTTCTCAAGCTGCCCCCAGGAGTGGGGCTCCTGGCTCCCTGCTCACCCTCTGCCCTCCTCACCTGGTGCCGCTCTCACCTGTGAGTCCTTGAGGCCCAGCTTGGCTGCCAGCTTCTTCCTGTCGGGTTTGCTGATGTACTTCTGCTTCTGGAACATCTTCTCCAGCGCTTTGCGCTGCACATCGGAGAAGACAGCGCGGCGCAGCATTCCCCGGCGGGGCTTGCCACGGGCAGCTAGCGGCCACGAAAAGGTGCCAGGGATGGGGACCACGGCGGAGGCAGCTGTGGGAGGGATACACAGTACTGAGCAGGGCGCGACTGGCCCCCACCATCCCTCCCTGCCCTTCGGGTGAGCACTCATCAACCTGGGGCCATGAAAAGAAGCTTTAGGCTTAACTAACCGTCCCCCTTTCAGCCAGCGATCGCCGGGATTAGATCTATCAACTCAAATGTGGAAAATGGGTCAATAGTGGCCGGTTTTGTTGGGAGATTCAAAGGTCTGTGGCCTGAAAAGGCAAAGCGAGGCGTACTGGCTAAGATAGAGGTATAATAAAAAAGCTTTCCCTCCCACTCAGAAGCATTTGATTTTTTTCAGATGCTTTTATCATTTCAGATGCTTTATTATGCTTGAGATGAAAATGAGGACTTTTCTGATTCTGAACAAAACCACTCCTCTTCAGATGCAGTTTTGATCAATCAGTATTCATCTTTTTATAATAATCTCTTCCCCCCCCCAAAGTTGGAGAATTCAATTCGAAGACATGAAAAGTAACAGCTAATTAGCACACTGCCTGGTTCCCAATGGCATTAGTATGACAAAAAAGGGCAGAGTTTCGCCTTAAAAAAAAAAAAAAAAAAAGGAGGGGGAACCTCCCCAGGAGAGACAGAGATGCTAATGAAGCGTGAATGGTAATTGTGTAGTAATGAACTAACAGAAAAAGACTGAGGACAAGCAGCTAACGCCATATATTATTGGAACAAAAGAGATTTACACTTTCAAACTAAACACAACGGCATGCCAGGCTCCTCGGGAGAATACTGATGGTACAATCGTCTCTTTCCCCAAATCATTTTCATTAAATGGACATGAAAAGCTATTTATAAAGCTCAAGTTGTTTTTGTTAGGCTATTCACATGCTGGAGAAAGGAAGCAAATTCCATTATCCAGAGGATGAATAGGAGAGCTTGGGTTATTTTTTTTCCTCTCTCCCTTTCCCTGTTTTCTTTTTAAATTAATAGCTTGTTTGTGTAATTAGATTTCGGTTGGGTTTTTTTTTAATTGTTCTCTCAGCATCATAATACTCCAGCGCTGTAAGAATCATACCCCCGTGGCCTGCTTTCTCGCCTATACCGTGTTATTTGATGGAGTAATCGGGAAGGTGAAGGAAGGAAGCGTTAGTAGGTGGAGGAGGGCAATCACGCCGCTCCCGCAGTGCGCTGGATCCGCCTGTTCCCCGAAGGGGGACGAAAGATTTGGGGGACACCCAGAGGCCGCCTCCCCCCGCTCCCTCCCGCCCTGCGCGGGAGCGGAGCGCGGGCGGCAGCGGGAGCTGACCGCTCCTCGTGGTGCTGAAAGCTGAGCGCTGGGCGGGCGGGAGGAGGGGAGGGGAGACCCGCCTCGCCTCGGGACCGTGACAATCCCGGCTAATTTGCGGATCAGCGGGGGGAGCGGGCAGGGAATGTCAGGCAGTCACTGCCTGTGCTAAATCGGGCAGCAAATTGGCGCGACTGATGCTTGAATGTTGTACTCCCTCCAACCTCTGAACTGGAGCATAACCCCGACAGGGGGAACGGAGGGGACGGAGAGAAATCACCGGGCTGTGCCTGGAGAGGGGCCCGCCCGCAGAAAGGGAGGCTTTTAAACACCTACCTGGGAAATAGGAAGATCTGAGAAAGGGCTGAAAAGATCCTTCAAAGTACGGAAAGGAGAAAGTCTTTGGCGGGACGCTCTGAAGCAACGCAGGGGTAGTTTCTAGTAAATAAATAAAATTAAATTAAACGGAGGGTAACCACTAGTTGCGCTCGACCGACGGCACGGCTAGTTCTGACGTTTGGTCTGGAGACCAAGGCGGTGGTACTTTTACAAAGTATATAAGAGCCGAACTGAACCCGGAACAGCCGTGGAAAAGTGGAGTTTTTGCTGATTTTTGAGGGCAGGATCAGTCAGGGCATACGGCTGTGGGACCCCTCGAGTCTGGGACCCCTCCCACCGCGTGCGCCTCTCATCTGTCCTGCTGGCGGAGCGGGACCAGCCGCCCGCCAGGGCTGTCCCTCGCCCTTGAAATACGAGCGATGCCGAAGGGCTCTACGGCTCTGGACTAGGTCCTCCCTCCCTATCCTAGAGCGGCTCCCTGTTCTGCCCCCACGCCCGTCATTCCCCTCCTGCGAGCGGTGTGTCCCGCAGCGCCCCGGAGCCGCGGGCCAGCGGCGGGGGTCGGAGTGTCGCCTCGCTTACCGGCTCGGGGAGTGGAGGACAGGATGGCGTTGACTCCAAACTTCAGGAAAGTGGAGTCGCTGCTGGAAGTCTGTGGCGAACAGATCCTCCTGGAGCCAGCGGTGGTGGAGCTAGGGAGCTCCGGCGTCCCCGAGTCCGTCCTGGCTGCCGAGGTTGGGGGGGACATGCTGGGCGGGGGGGCAGTCCTGGGTAGGTAACTGGTGGGCCTGCTGATCCGGATCAAATCTTCCACCAGAAAGCTGGAACGGCTGGAAAAAGCTGACTGCAGTGACTGAGGCAAGGTGAGGGTAGGAGTCGGCCGGAGGAGGCTGGGATAGACGGCTGGAGGGGCGATGAGGCTGGGGAACATCATCGCAGGGGCCGTCCGCGGAGCCGGGCTGGGGCTGCTCGCCTGTTTGTTTGTTTGCTTTTGTTTTCTGCTTTGCAGACCTGGGTTGGTAAAGATCCAGCCAGCGAATCTAGCGGAGTTCTCTCTGCCCCTTCTTCCTGGACCATGGGTTTTATAGTGGTAAGCCCCGCTGAGGCTCTTTCAAAAGTGACAGCCCCAACAATGGGGTTCAACAAAGTTCTCCACTTGAGCTTCATTCAGGGCGAGCTACCGGCTTCTCCATTGGTCCGGGGCTGCAATTTATGATTGGATTAGACTTCATAAGCAACCGGGGCACAATGGCCCCGCCACAAAGAAAGTGTAGTCATCAATTTTGCATATTGACCGCCTCTTTGGAATACAGCGCTCCAAAGGCTCCCAGCAGGGTTTTGTTCAGAGGCAACACACACAGGCTAATTAAATGCCTATTTAAAAGTTTCGAATGACATCTTGCCTCGTAGAAAGGGAATTATTTAAAGAAAGCACTAAATTTATTTGCTGCTCCCCTGCTGAGTTTAGGAAATAAATCAATAAATATTCATATAAACTTATCTGTGGGCTCTCAGAAAAGCACGGGTTTTGTGGATTTGAAAATATAAATTAGAAAACGTGGAACTAAGCTCTGTTGAGGTAGAAACATATTTGGAGGATGGATCCCACTGTGGCTTGAGGGTATTCTGCTCCTGCTATTAGTATAAGGCAAAATTCGTGCGTGTAGACGGGGGGTTTTTTTCTATCTGCACATCAAAAGTCCAGAATAAGGCGTATTTGTGGTGACAACCTTTCCTTTCAAGATCTGAGCTTCGTACAAGTCTTATGGTCAGGCGAGAGGTTTGCCCAGACTGGACCGAAATGTGAGCCTTGATGTGCCGATAAGAACTCTGCTCCCACAAAATCTGAATATTGCACACAGAAGAGATCTGATCAGCTTTGTGGGACCAGAGCAGCCCCTCCGAGTTCTCAGTCTGCTGCGCCTCTTAAGCTTATCTACATTATAAATAGTGGCAATCGCTACCCTCCAACTGTGAAAATGAAGACAACTTTGTAGCATTTCGATCCTTTTGACTGAAGTTGTCTGAGTTAATATCGGTTTTGTTGGTGTGGATGGCTCGAAGCAGTTAAATCCACCTCACCTAGTTTTTTATCTGCGGGCATGTGCAGGACTTCTGAAGGTGTATTAGCTCAGTGCAGCAGAGCCCAGAGTCCCCTAACTTTGGTGCGAAGGACAAATGATAGCGTCTGACGGAGAAGTAATAAATGGGGATTTTTCTGGCAGAGAGGTTTTGTTTGTGGTGGCAAATGTGGAAATAGTCGCAAGAATAGTTAGTTTCCGTTGGAGGTGGGTGATGAAAGCAACTGTTGAGAGCGGTTTTGCCTGATTTCGCTGTTAAAGTCTATAACAGATGTGTTAAATGTCCTATGTTTTAAAAGCACCCTATTCAGTCCTTTGGTGTGTCTGAACCTTTGCAAGCAGAAGTGTGCAGCTCAACCATGCAGCCTTTATCCTATTAACCATGAACTAACTGTCACCTTCAGCTGTTTTCCCTTTTTACTTTTTAACACAAAGCTTTCTCAAAAATCTTATTAACCAGCTTTATTTCTCTCGATGGTTTTTGTCCGGTCGTTTTGTGTAGATTATCTCCATGTCGATGCTTTAACCATTCAATAAAAGTGCATCTGCGATTTATATCACATTAGGGAAGAAAGAAAGTCTGTTAAACCTCTCCCTTGATTCAAATCAAAACGTTATTTATTAGAGAGGACGGAATCAGTCCTCGAAATTGTATGATCCTGACAAGCTTTCCCTGTGCTGTACGCCGGCCTCCAGCAGATGAGCACCTGCAGAAGGCTGACTTGGAAGGTCCGCAGTCTGAAAGCATCACTTTGAAATAAAAAGTTGCTGGAGTTTCCCCCGCTCCCTAGTTTTGTTAGTCTTGATGCTTAGCAGGTAAAGAAAAAAAGGGAAGGAAGGCGTGGGCAGAGCCCAGGGAGCTCGGGGGTGCGGATGGGTCCCCGCCACCTGCCCGCCCCCCCCCGATAAGGCACTGCCGTGTCGGGGGGGAAGCGGGGGCTGCCCCGCCCTGGTCCGGGCTCAGCTCTCCCCTCGCCCCCACCCACAGCGCTTCGGGGTTGTCTCAAGCCCGTTTACGCACAGCGCTGCTCTCAGGGTGTTATTTAGCAAGCGAGCGGGACGGTAGCGAATGAAAAAAGTAAACGGGCCTTCCCAATAAAATAATTACCTGGCACTCAGCCAGCCCCTGGTCCCATCTCTCCCTCCCTGCTCTCTGCCCCTCTCGCAGCCGGCCCCCGATCCCGGCATTTCCCAACTGAGCTCCGCCCGGGCTGTTCCGAGAACACTTAGTTTTTTACAGTCATTATACGTTTCCTTTGAGATGATTTACTCCTTTCTTTACATATACATTGGAGGCATTTTGTCTCACTATAGACCAACTGCTGCTAATTTCTCTGGTTTTAAAAAAGAGGGGCTGACATTTTCTGGAAGGTTGGGTCAAACGCATGCTGGGGCACGCGTGGACCCGGTTCCTTGTGATGCGTCTGAGCACACTCATAAAGAATTCCTTAAGCACCACGGCAAAAGGGACTAGACATCTATTGAAAGGGAAGATAGACCATAAGAAACCAAGAAATCAGACGAAAGGATCTTATTTTAAGTGATCTCCTTTGGAAGTTTCTTTTCAAAGGCAGTGATCATTTAAGAGAAAGGGAATTCTAATGTCTCAGGATAAAACCTGTGACTAATGCCGTTTGACCTATGCTCAGGCAGTTTTGTGCTTCCTGCCATTCATTTTAATGTCGTTATCTTCAAATTTATTTCTTAAAAGTCACTCACTTTCTTTGTCACGTAAAAAAAAAAAAAGAAAAGAAAAAGGAAAAAGAGCCCAAACCCAAAACTGCCGGCGGGTGGGGAGGGGGAGGAGGGGGTTGAAGATGCGTGTGTCCCGGTCCGAGGCTGGTAATCCGCATGAAATTGGGAGAGCCAGCACTTCAAATGCGGAGACCAAAGGGTTGGGCAGGGCCGGGCCGGCGCCCCGCCGGCGGCGCGGAGCCGCGCTCGGGAGCCCCAGCCTTTCCCGCATCCCCGGCCCCGGGAGACGGACGTCTCAATCACCCCCAAGGCGCGGCCCCACGCGGGACACCTCTCCGCGGGACAGGCCTCTGCCGGGACGCCTCCCGCAGCCAGCTGGAAGCCAGACTTCTCGCCCCTCCCTCCACACGCCGGGAGCCGCTCCGCAAGGGACCAGTAGAGCCCCGTTCCACACCCCCGCGTGCGTACGGGCTGCCCGACCCCGCAGTGCGCCGCTTCTCCTTCCCCAAAGCTGCGGTGCAAACGTGTGTGTGCGCCTTTTGGGTTGTTTTCTCTTTTTTTTTTTTTTTCTTCCCTTTATGTTTTCTTTTTTTTTTTTCCGCCGGAGACGGGGTGGGATGCTTCGTCCCTGGTGTGTACTAGCTCCTTAACGATGCTCATCGACCACGCTGGCAGCTTGAATGGAGGCTGAGGGGGCGAGGCTGTATTAAGACACCTAAGTCTTCACCTTTAGAATTTAAGCACAAGGAACAGTAACTGTTGGTTCGTTCAAAGCTCTTCTAGATCCCCCCTTTTCTTGAAAATCCTTCTATTGTGCCAATCAAGCAGATGGTTTGCAGGAAATATAGCTTGGCCCCAGTGACCGAAACTAATTTTAACTAGCTTTCCAAGCCTGGCACGTTTGTTTTGCTCTTACAAAATAGCTAAAAAAACAGCTGGCAAGGGTGAATTAAACCCATTAAAGACACATTTATAAGAAATTATATTCACATAGGTTGCTTGAAACCCCCCCTAAGAGGGGAGAGATGAGCGTATTGAAATGAAAATGTCCCCGAGCACACTACCCTCCTTAACATCGCCTGAGAGTCTCAAAACATTTTACTAAATAGATTAACTTGACTATTGTTTTGCATCACATTTATCAGCTTCATTAAGTGAATAGCTGAACAAATATATTACGCATGCATGAAAAGCTCTTTTGGGGGCTGCCTTATTGTGTCCTCAGCCCTGACAGGTGGTTAACTGTGTTTCTCTCTCCTCTCCCCCTCTCTCTCTCTGCGCAAAGAAAGAGGGATCTCGGACAGAGCGCACAGCCCAGACTTGGCAAAGGGACCTAGAGGGGAGAGTTACTTTCTTTTCCCTTGCCATTCATGCTGGCTAGCCCAGAGTGCATGCAGCCTGAAATGCAACCAGATGATCTGATCATGTCAAAAGTAATTAACTTTAGTTTAGTCTCTGTGTCTTGCTTGCGCTTTACTAACTTCTTCCAAGCCTGTTTAATTTGCATCCTTTCTTCCAAATTTGATTATTTTTGTCCATTTCATTCTTTTATCCTTTCCCCAACCTTCACCTTTGTTTTAAAAAAATAACCTGGGGTCGAACAATCTCTCTTCTTTCTTCTCCACTGATCTGTGTAATAAACAACCACACAACGTCCTTAAAAACAACTTCTTTCATGAGCTAAGATTGGCACGTCTTGGAGAGCTAGGATTTGCAAAATACAATATGATGATTTATTTACTGCCTTAATTTCATGATTACTTGGCACAGTGGAAACCTAGGCAGTGTCTGTTTGGATTTCAGATGTTGGTGGACAAGGTCCTGTTTGTTTCAGTTGTAATCTCTGTCCCAAGAGTTTCCAAATTAGACTGTGCAGATGAACTGTGGAGGATGAGAGAACATGAAACTTTCCCATTTATTTTCTCAGAAATGTATTTCTCTCATGTTGCTCAAGTAGGTCAGATGAATTAAAAATCCTTTAGTCTTTCAAATCCCCTCTTAACAGTACTACTACCTCTTCACTGAAGTTGTGATCCTTTGCTTACAACAGTGGCAAATTTCTCTGCTGACTGATTCACTGAAACTTCTCTGTAGTGGGCAATTTGAAGTGCTGGGACTTGAAGATCCCATTACTTTTCCATTCATCAAGACCCAGGTCTGTTCCTGGCTATGACAGGAAGGACAGCATTCTTTGGAGGACAGGACTCTCAGCACAATTCGGCAGGAGATGAACGTGTCCTGGGGTGGATTTTAGCAAATCTGGGAGTTTGCTCTCACCTTGAACTGAGAGTCCTCAAGCCCACAAACTTACTTGATGCTTGCCACAAGAGTGAATTTAAAGGCTGCTCTCCACCTCTCTTCCTGCTGGAGCATCACTTAAGGACCTTCGTCTCTCAGAGAAAGAACAGAATCAGTATTTAACTACCCTGTAGGATAAAATCAGAACCTTCTCTTGTTTGTACACCTTTTCTTAATAGGACTAGAGCATCAGCCCTCAGTCCCTTGACTTTTTCCATGCCAGCCAACTGATACTGCTCTTCCTTTGGACTTAAGTCTCTCTGGGAATATTTAAGTAGGGAGACTCAGAAGAGAGATGTTGATGAGAGCCCAGGAACCTGGAAATTTATTCCCCAATGGAGTCTTTCCCAATCTTTGTGCTTGTAGCCAGAAAGATGGTGGTGGGCTGGGAGGCTCACATTGCTCCTTCTAAGTGAAAATACCTTCAGATGTTGTGATTCAGTGGGGGAAATGGCTGAGAGGATTTTTCTCTCTGAGTCCTGTGTGAAGGTGCTGGAAGGTCTTTGACAGGGATTAACCTGTACATCTTTTGGTAGGATCTTAAGCCACGTGATAAAGAAGGAAGGGAAACTCAAATACTGTGTAACAGTCCTTTAGCAAACAAAAGTGCAAAATTTCCTTGTTGGGATACTCTAATGCTCTCACAATTGAAATGGGAGATTATCTTTAAAAAAAAAGTGTGTTCTGAGGTTTTTTCATCATCAGATTCCATGGGCATTTAGCGGTTTCTCCCTTTATGACTTTGTCCATTAAGGCAATGGATTTGCAGTTAAATGGTTATGTTACAGACCGTGCCCTGACCACAGCTATGTTCATGCCTGTAAATTGCTGATAAACTGTACTGCATCCATAGAGAATGAGAATAAATGTGTGGACCTCTTCGCTAACGACAGAATGCTTGGTTTCCAGAGATACTAAGCTATTCTTGTAGATGTTGATATGGAATGTGTTTGACTTCTGGAGCTCTGACAGAGGAACAACAAACTTTGCCCTTCATGGTTTGCCTTCACAGAACCACTGAGAAACGAGTTAGCAAGCACTGGTCCATATGGTCCACGTGCTCTGCTCCCAGCTACTTTGTGTAAAAAAGTCAAAGTGAAAGGAATGAAAATAGCCATATTTCTGTTGCTCCTTTGGGAAGCCCTTATCAAGTGAGGTGCTTCGGGTACAGAAAACCAAGGACGAATAATGCCCAAGGAATGAAGAGCTTCATAGTCTCAGGCATCAGGGACATCTCTTCAGGATTCACAACTGCAAGTCTCTGAATTCAGGATGACTGGCTCCCTGCAGAGTCAGTAGATTTTCCACTGGAACTTCACTTGTGAGAAAGAGTTTTTCTCTTCAGAAAACATTTATCACGTTCTGGAGGCTAGAACAAGACCACTCTTCTGGGCTTTGCTTTTCAGGCAGTGCAGCTACATGTTGTTCAGAGATGAAGGGCTCTTCCATTTCATCACTGGGAAAAGCTGATGAGGCCCTTGACCTTGTGAATCTTTCTTGAAATGGCCAAGGCCTTTCTCCTGGGAGCTTTCCCAACCTGTAGAAAGTGTATCCCTTCTTAGAGAATTGTGTTTCTTTCTGACAAACAGAAAAAACCTGCCCTACTTGTTTCCCAGCAGCCATGAGATTGGGTAGATACACAGTGAAATGTGTTGCCCGTTTATGCCTTCAGCTTTCTGAAAGCAAACGGAAATCTCTGGAACTGAGGAGAGTGTGAGCATGTAAAGAAAGTTGCAGAAAAGCTTTTCCCCATGCTTTTGGCCTGAGAATGTTGCTTGTTCTGTCAGGGCTGAAGTCAGGGGCAAAACTCATGGTAATTTCAATGCGGTGGGGTTAAGCCCTAGAAGAATTTGAATGTACTTGTCTCTTTTCAGTACTTTGTCAGGAGTGTTTTGATACTGCAGGGAGAGATATCAAAGACAACTGAAGTTTAGAATTAGACAGCCAGGATGTTTGAATAGGATCTTCATAAGATGAAACAGTTTTTCTCAGGTTTCTTGTCACACCTGTAACAATGAGACCATTGCTACTTAACAAAAAACATGTTTTAGTAGTTGCAGTCACATTTTAGCTCCCATCATGTCATGATTTTTGGGCTTTTTTACTCTGTTTTTCCATTAAAAACGTAAGAGGGTGGAGAGCATCAAATTTTGTGTCTCTAGAAAAGTCTTTAGTGGCATCGGGTGAGATTTAGCAGATTTAAAGTTTTACTTGATGAAATGTGGTAGGGTCATGTTGTCCTGGCACAGGACAGGGTGGTTTTTTGAGGAGCCATACTCTGGTTGTGACTCATCAGACCCAGACACCCAGAAGAGAGGAGTTTAATGTAGCTTTAAGCTACATTTGCATCCTCCTGATTCATGGATGTCCTGGGATAAGGGGAATTTCTCTAATGTCTTTTAAATAGTTCTGGCTTAAGTTTTAAACAGAAGTTTATTCCCTCACCAATCAACCTCTATGAAACTTTCTCTAGTGGTATCACACACAAAAAATTTCTATCCTCCCTTTTTGGTGAATGTTTTCTGCTCCTACAGAAAAATAAACAGGGAAGAATGAGTAGAGGACTAAACTGCTGACTGGGGCCAGCCTCTCTCTTGAGCAGCTGTTCAAGCAATGAGGCCGGACTTGTGCTCTGGGGCACTTCATGCTGGGGCCTTTTGCCTGATGCTGCACTTATAGAGGAAGCAGGAGGAGGCAGGACAGAGGGAAGAGTTGCCATCCACTGCTGTGTGTCAAGTGTCTCCAGAGGTGTGAGAGGAAAAATGGAGGATGTCTTCTTGTTATCTTTTGCTATTTCCACAGTGTCCTTTAGCCAAAGAGAAGGCTTAAGGCTCATTTTTGATCTCAGTTCTGAGTGTTCAGCCCTAATATTTAAAAGACTGTTTCAAGGAGGATGAAATAACTATGGGATTTATGAGGTGTACTGACCTTGGCAGAAAGAACCAGTAATCAGATCTCTCTCTTTGGAAAAATTGATTAATATAAGGATTTGCATCTGGTTTCAGGCCCCACAGTACTAAAGGGGACTGACATCAGTCTGAACTGGCTGAGTTCAAAATTCAAAACTGGAATATTTGCTCTGTGGACTGATCAAACAGGACTGTGAAACAGTCTCACTATTTCCAACACAGATATATAAGCCTTGTATGAAAGGTTTGGGGAGAACCTTATTTTCCATATCCAGGTGAGTGTAAGCCTTTCCCTTGAAGGAACAGGTAGGGATGATGTGCTCTGTAATGTACTGCAACTCTTCTTCACCTACTTTTAGCATCTCCAGGAAGTCAATACATTTCAAATTTGCTCTTTATTATGGGAAACTGACTCCAGTACACAACTAGTTTGTCTGGCCATATGGAAAAATCCACAAAGACAGACAACTCAAGTCATCCTCCTGGGCTGAGGAGTTTACCGCTTTCCTGACAGGGATCTGGCATGTCCCCCAGTGCTGGGGCCATGTGGCCAAGAGGTCTGTCTTCCTTCTCTTCCCCAGCCTGTTCACCATGAAGTGTGTTTTTAAGGCGGAAAACTGCATCTCTAACTTTCTAGCTTTGCTGCGTTTTAAGTGATGATTTCATGAGGAGCTGCCATTAAATCAAAGGATTTGTTTTATGACATATTTTCAAATCAAGGTTTGTTTAAGCAAGAAAGCCAAGTAATTGCACATTGCTTTTTTAGAATGTGCACTTTGTTTTCTTTTTCTCTTCATTTACATTCCAGAGTGCATAGGACTCCTGTTTTTAAGCAGATTTCAACCATGACTAGAGAACCTTAGTTATCAGTTATGCACTATAAACAATATGCAGAGGGGGGATGTTTTGATCAGAGCTATTCAGTCCTTGCTTGCTAATCTAATTACAAAGTGTAGGTTTTCTGACACAGAGCTGCTTGCACAGAAAAGGCTTTTCTCACACCTGGTGGATTGTTTAGCCAAGCTTTTTAAATGCTTACAGTTTTAAAGGCAGGGGGGAGGGAAGCCTTTTAAAAAAACAAGTTCCTGTGCAAAGCAATAGAAAGAATTTAGTGGTTGTCAACATGAGTTTAGTACAAGGGTGCTGTGTAAAATGTGGGTTCACTTTACATTGACCTTTGGACATAGTAGCCCCAAACATTGTTTCAATTTTTTTAAGGGTTAAGGAGAGTATGAAAGATAACAGATGTCAGTGACTGTATTAAAATAGATCTGTGCATGTGTGTATAAATATCTATGTATGGCTGGACACGATGTTCCTATATTTTTTGTATGTTTATTGTTCATGCCTCAAGTGCTCAGCAGCTCTGAAAGGGCAGCTTTGAATCACAGCCCCAGCAAAACAGTATTTTTGTGTTGTTTAGTCCCCCGATTCCTACAAACAAAATAAAGTACCTTGTTGAATAAGGGCCATTGAGCAGGAATGATGGGTTAAGAGTGGGGGTCTGAGGTGGCAGCGTGGGTGCTTGTTTATCAGGGAGGAGTTGTCAGTTGTTGGCTGTGCTGGTGAAAGGAGGGACGCTGGAGGCTGATGGCTGGGAGAGCATTGATGTGAGGTAACCGGGTAATCGGATTGAAAGTTAGCCATGGTATTTATGTCAGTTCACATTTTGTCAAATGAATAATATGAGCTTGCTACCTAGCCCAGGCCTTGGCCCGAGGGTTGGGTTATAAAGAATCTAAGGCCTCATTTGATTCAAATATAAATTAATTCTCACTGAAGCGTTAGCTGATTAATATATTTGCATAATAGTAGAAAAACTGCAGTGTGGTTACTTTTGCGGGGATTTGGACAAGAAAAGCCTTAAATTCATTTGAAAGAATATTGTGTGAGAAGTCAGGGAAGCAAAAGCACCTCTATAGGGCTCCTCAAGCCATTTCTTTTCCCCCCAACACTGATGTGCAAGACCGAAGGCTAAGCTTGTTCACCGAGGAGTCCGACACTCTCCTGAAAGAAAATCGTGTACTGACGTCTAGCTACACTTATATTTTTGTATTTGATGTTGCTTTCGGTAATTAGAACAATGGCATCTTTTATAATTGTTGATATTTAATAAAAAGGAAGCCTAAGTAAAATTGCATCCTTTGTAGGTGGTGGAAATGTTGCAAAGCTCTGTGAGGAGATAAAGAACTAAGAGAGACAACTGCCCTTGAAATGTAAGTGCTATTTGTGTGAAAGCCTGGTTATCATGTGATACATGGGAATTAAAGATCCTGCTTCTGCTGGCCACATGCACTTCACAGTGCAGTGAGGGAGGATGCTGAGTGGGTCTGGCACCAGTGCTGACACCAAGCAGAGGCTCAAAGAGGTAAAAAGGCTTTTTTTTTTCTTCCCCTCCTATCAAGTCTCTCCACCATTTCACTTTTGGAGATAGCACCTGAAGCATACACTTATAGAGGACAATATATGGGGAGGTGCACCCACCCATGTGCAGTCACACAAGTGTTTTTCTATCACATCCCATTTTTTCCTAAATTTTCAGGTGAAACACTGTGCATCTCCATTGCATGTATAAAATGTTATGTAAGGCTCGGTTTTGATTTTTTTTTTCCTTCACTATCCACGCATCTGTAGTGCTCGACTGTTTGGCAAAGGATTTTATGTTTGCACACAGATATTGAAACTGGTTTTTAATAATGTTTGGGTCCACTGAGAGGACAGAACTGTGTAAAATTCACAAGACACAGCAGTGAGAAGCTTCAAAAAATAGTCCAAATCCTGCTCTTATTGAAGTCTGTAGACATTTTGCCCATAAGAAAAAAACACGCCCTAATTAAGCAAAATATAAAAGTTCCTGCAAGGTTGTCAGGATGCAGTTATGGAGGAGCAGTGTTCATATTGAAGGGTGGATAGCTAGCTCCAGGTCGGTATTTGCTAGAGTTAGTTGGCTATTTGCAGAAAAGTTGCACTGCTATTTGGATTCACTTGAGTTTTAAAGTATCCACTGAGATTAAACATGTCAGGGTTTTGTACTGAACCTGCCCCCACTTAAGACCACCAAGGTTTTCACTTTGAATTCAGTTACTCCTGCTAATGTCTGAAGAATTCAAGCACAGACGGTGGGGATAGGAGATGTGCCCTCTTCAGCTGAGAGCTGAGAAAGCTCACAGTGGCTATTCCTGTTGAAACCTCTGAATCCAGATGCTTGGGAAGAATCAAACTGATATTACAGATTATAGTTACACTAAAGCAAATGGCACTGTAAAAATTGTTTGCATTCTAGGCAGGAATATTGTAATTTGTAGATCATCTGAAAGCATATCCACACATGGAAAATGGGGTTTTGTAAGAGTGTTGCCAGCTGCATTGGCAGTTTAGTGTTGCAGATGTTTTGGGCAGGCACAGCTCAGGTCATAGCTTGTGCTGAGGCTTCCTCGATACCAGTGGTGTTGTCCTGGCTTCCAGGGACACTTCCCATCAGGGCTCTGCAGCCAGCTTGGCAGCTGGCTGTTGCTGGATGGAGAAGTCTGATTCCTCCTGCCACATCACCTTCCTGGCCCTGGTTGCATAAGCCCATGGGTCCTCTCTGCCATGGTGTGGGTTCAGGCTGGAATGTGGAACTTCATATTTATTTCTTAAATTCCTTGGTTACCAATCTTAACTCTTGATTTTGTTTTGCCTTTTTTCTTTCTCTCTTTTTTTCCTTCTTTTTTTGCCCCCTTTTCTTTCCTGGATTCACCCCACCAATACTATGCTCCTGGTGTAATTATTATTTTAACCTGGCTTTCACCATGTTGATTGCTTTTCAGAGCCATTTGGAAAGGATGTGCTGTTCCTTAGTTGAATGCTGTCTTTTTACTAAGCTGGGAATTAGGCAAAAGATCTTGACAAACTGCCATTGAAAAATGAAAGATGGTGGTCAGAATGCCTTATTTATGTTAAAAAAGCCTGCTATAGTGTCTGTGTGTTTGCTGTTGCAAGATCAGTGTCTGAAAGCACAAAACAAATTGATCCTATCCATGGTCATAAAGCAGCTACACTGCAGTATTTTTGTGGTTAATTCTTGTGGAAGGGGAATGCCTGGGATCTGCAGAAGGTTGGGCCATACAAGGAAATGACATGCCTGATTAACAGAACGTTGTTATGAGATAATAGTGACTCTGCTGTCTTGCTCTGGTATTTATGAAGAATAAACAAGACCAAGAAAAAGTCAAGACATCTGTTTTCTGAACAGAAGCCCTCAGTCTGTTGACAACCTTCTAGTCCAATTACTCCATGTCTTTTACACCCAGTGATTGATGTGGGTCTGATCGTTTAATCTGGGGAAATTGAAGGCAAATGAAATGGGGCCTCTGTGCTTGTCTGACTGACCTGGGTAATGTATCCATTTGAACTATCCATGAGCACTTATGACAAATTCAAGACTTCTGTTTACCTTGATGCAGTGGAAGGAAGAGACGCCTGATGCACTAAGACAGTACAGCGGGTTTAGGCTCCTGGGTTCTTTTCATGGTCCTATCTGCATCATAAGATGATGCAAATGGATAAACTTCACTCAGTCTCTCTTATACCTTCCCATCAGGTCTGGCTATAGTGTTCATAGTACTTACACCAAGAAGTTTTTTTGACTATTAAGTCACAGATCTACTTTGTTCCATACTTTACCAGAAATATATGTTAAATTATCTGTGCTTACAACTTAAAGTAAAGCTTTAGTTTTGGATTTCTTCTTTCTCCATGGTACCTTTAGTACTCAGTATATAATTTTTGCAGTTTAGATATTAACTGATTTTACTTCCAGTAAGTCACATTGCATTCAGGAGGAGTAGCAGAAAAGGAAAAAGGCATTTTTTTTGTGACAGCCATGACAAAATTGTGAGATAACAATACATGTGACAATAATCAGGATGAAAAACTAGCTGTTAAGTGGGCACTGCTGATGTGTCAAAGTTGTTTCATTTACTTGCAACAAACCAGTCTGTTTAGGTTGCCCATCTGAAGCTGAAGGTCATGCTTAGAGGGTTTTGCTGAACAAAGAGCCTGAGCTCTGGCAGCAGCTTGTAGTGCTGGAAGGTAGAGTTGCTCTCCTGTCTGTTGGAACCACATGAGTCTATGGCTTCGCTTGTGGTGGTTCTGCCACTCATTTGACTTCTCTGTGACCTGCTTTCATTCATTAACTCAACTGGAAGTTTGTGAAGGGAAAAAGAAACAATTTTTTGAAATAGAGGTTTATGGTTGAATAAAAGGAATTAGTGCAGCTAAGAACATATATATATATTTAATTTGATTTCTCTTTTCAGGTTAAATTAGTGTGTGAGAGAGATGCATGTCAGGCAATTAAAAGAAAAAATACAGCTCCAAATTTAGAATGGAGTGCATCTGACCTTCTTCAACCAGTCTTATCAGTCAGAAATATTTGGTCTAGGCTAAGCTTGTAAGCCATGAGCCCTGCATACTTACTTTTTCTGTTTTTTCTCATATTTTATTATTCTTTCATGCCTTTCTTTCTGAGAGCTGTCACAGAGAGAGGGGGACTCAGGTGAGAGTAATACATCAAGAGCTAAGGACCAAGTAGGCATTTCTGGGCTGGAAAGCCATGAGTACAGACTGCATGAAAACTCTATGGTTTGCTTGCAGCTGTCTTTGGCAAGGACTTAGGTTGGGTAAGCAGGCAGGTCAGCTATGAAACTGCAGAATTAAAAATATCATGCTTTCTCCTGGAGCTTTTTGAATATAGAAGCACCACTACAAGCTGTTTCAGCAGTGGCTACAAAGCCAGGCTTGTAGCCAGGCTTTCTCACCAGTCTCTGTCCACCCGTCTTCTTGTGTTTCACACTGTTTGTTGGTTGGGGTTGAGCAAACCTGTGTTTGACATTTTGAGCACAATTCATTACTGGTAAAAGGGAAACAGTTTCGTGTCTGCTGGGTCAGTCAGACATATGACACAGAGAGAAATGATCTTCCTCTCAGAGCTGTGGAAAGTTGAAGGGCAGAAGTGAATAACCAACAATGGGATATGCTCGACAATATTTATGTGAGCTTTGTGTTCCCAGATACACTTGGATGGCAGTGAATTGTCAGTTACTATATCAATCTGCCAAGTATGAATGGCTCTTGAAGAGCTTGAACGTTCAGGTTAAGGCATCTGTAAAGCTAATAAAGATTATGCATGATATTGATATGACCTCATTCTGAGGGCATATAAATTAAACCATTCCTAAGCAAGGGCATCAGCCTGCTCAGCAGCGTTCACACGGCAACTTGAGACATTTTGCAAATAGGCAGATCCCCTGGCACGTCTCTGTCACATCAGGCATGATTCAGCTTGTCTTTATTGTTTTTATACTGTGCTCATCACTGTGGCTGACACAGAGAGCTTTAAAACCTTCATTAAATTGTCTTTATTTGACAAAGAATCTCCCTTGGCGGGAGTGGAGTTTGTGTCATACCTTGTGGTATGTGGCACAACCTTAGTTAAAATATTTTGCATGCACAAAATAGAAAAAGTGCCATTCACCAGTTAAAGGATGTAGAAACTATGAGTGAGTGTAAGGGTTGTACAGACCACATCCAGAGAGGAAGTTTTGGCAGTGATGTTCAAATTGAGGCTAAATGGGAGTCTGAAGTCATAGCAACAGGTTATTGACTCAGTTGATCCAGTGAAGCATCCAAGTCAAAGGTACTCTTGATTCTCTACCTCCCTTCACTACAGTAGTCAGAGCTGATCAAACCCACATCTGGCAGAAGATCCATTTTTTTTTTTGAGCAAAGAGATGCTCAAAAGCTTTAGGAGGAAGAACTTACAGAAGCAATATTTAGAATCTTACTACCAAATATAATTTTTGTATCATATTAGTAGAGTAACTCTAGTTTTCTGTGGGCCAAAAGTAATTGGGTAAAATCTGTTATAAAATTTTATGGGTGTGCAAATTTCACTGAGCTCTCAATCATTTATTGAAATCGGGTAAAAGTGTCCATGTAGAGATATCCTGTGAGGTTTTTTTTTTCTTGGCAGGATGAAAGGGTGGTTTTTAATGTAAGAGATCTGTTAAAATCCTGCCATAGGGCCAAATGAATTGTAATTTTAGCCACAGTGGCTCCTTTGCTAGGGCATATCTCAACAAACCCAACTCTGCTGGTACTATACCTTTCTTCCTAGGGTTCTCAAGACCTGCATGAAGGTCTAGATTTTGACTTAGCTGTAGTGACCAGTGATGGTTCACAACTGTGTTTCCCTCATATCTCCCAAATCCATTAATTGGCAACTTCAGTGTCCAACCAATACCTAAAAAACCCCTTGAGAATAAACACTGTCCCTGAGACATTTATTTATATTCAGGTTAATGAATCTCTGTTTCCATTTGCTGTCCTATATCAGCAGGTCTCCAGCTGTGTAACAAACAGGATCACAAAACTTAGTAGCTTGCTTATATCTACCCTACTTAGGGACTACTTATACCACCTATTAAAGGTAGCTGCTGATTCTTAATGGTGTCTGATAAATTCAAGATCTAGAAAACAGACAGGGTGGAAAGAGCTGAAGTCATGTCTTCAAACTGAATTGAGAGACTTTCTGCTTGGTTATACAAGCTATGAAGAAAAAGCAAAAGAGGTTTTCTCTTTCCATAGTACTCTTTGACATGCATAGGCTCAGGGCAGACCACCCTGCTTGGGGGCATCCTGTCCACTACCTCTTTTAGCCACTGGTCTTAAATATCAAGGCAGATGTGGTGGATATGCTTGTTCTGCATTTTCAATGCAGATATCTTCAATATCACAGCCTCACCTGGATGCAAAGAGCAAGCCAGAGGCCATGCTGTAGCTGTATGTGCTCAAGTGTGGGCTTCAGATGTTGTGAAAATACTCCCATTTTGGCCATGATGGACAAGGACATTGTAAGAAAACATGCCATGAAAGGGTAGGTGAGAGAACAATCTGGGCCAAGTGTAAATGATCAAACAAAAATGACTGAGTGTCCTCACTCAGTTGTACGCATAAACCAATATTAAATCATCCCATTCCCCAGTTCCTCCAGTGACCAACAGTCCATTAAACACTTTCTCTGTGTACTTCACTGAAGCTAATTGTTACTTGCAAGGGTGTGGACAACTCATGGGAATAAAATGCATGAGGCCAGGTCCTGCACTGACTTATACCGTATCAAGTCCCACTCATTAGATCTGCCATTCACAGAATAAATTTAAAAACCGTTGCTTTTAGCGTGGTTGCAGGGTATTAAACCAGTAAGTGTGGCTCAGGCAAAGGGAAGGATGGTTCTGAGTCGATAGCAATAACTGTGGGAGGAAGGGACCCACATTAACATGAGCCTGGAGAGAGGCCTGTTTCAATATACACTGCAAACCACACTATTTGCCAGAACACACTTACCTCCCTAGCTTCAAGTCCTTCTGATTTGTCTGCCTGGTGTAATTCCTTGCCAAGCACAATTGATTTACAGTACCTACAGCTCCATGCCTATTCCTTTAACATTATTAGGGAGTCCAGGATCCCACGTGCAATTCAGCTGTCTTTTAAAAACTCCCTCGACTACTGTTTGCTATATATTTATACAGCACCTGACACAGTGAACCATCATCTAAGTGAGGCCTCCAGACTCCTCTTTCTTTTCTGC
Organism: Atrichornis clamosus; assembly: GCA_013400975.1. Taxonomy (NCBI): domain Eukaryota; kingdom Metazoa; phylum Chordata; class Aves; order Passeriformes; family Menuridae; genus Atrichornis; species Atrichornis clamosus. The sequence goes on from WBMZ01006775.1 coordinate 27,656, forward strand.
CCTTTGTCTGTGCAATGGGAATGAAGAGAGTTTTTAACACTTTTGAGTTCTGTGTTTTATTGAATGTTACTCTGGATTGACAGTGATATTTCTGATTCCCACCCAGTGCCAACCAGGCCAAGGCTGCATAGCCTTCTAAATCAGCTAGAAGCATCTGCCTTTGGTTACACTTATTTTTAGGTTTAAATAGTAAAATACTATGTTACTATGGAAAATAACATGACAAAATTATTTTCTGTAGTAATTAGTTCTCATATTATTTGTTGTTAGCATTAAAGATAGAATTATTTCATTATACTTTGTTATTATTTTAGTGTTAGTAAAGGCAAAAGGAAGACTAAAAAGGCTTTGCTGTCATATAGAGCATAATAGCATTTGCTGTTGACCAATTTTCTAGTGATTGTATGTGAGTATGAAGCACATTTCCTTGGCCACCAGTAGGAAATGGCTGCACCATGATAGTTACAGTGAAAGATCCTGTCTTATTGGATTAATTACAGTATGATTACAACTGTGCTGTTTTAGTGGCTTAACACAGTCAACACCTCTCAAGGTAAATCAAAGAATGAAATTCATCCATGGTGTTTATTTTCATTGTACACAAGTGATGGTAATCTTTACATTACATTTGTATTTTCCTAAAAAGAAGTGACACACTATCACTAACAAAACAATAAAACCAATTCATTGGTCTTAGTGCTTGGCCCACCAGGAACAAACCACGCTATTTATCCCATTATTATATGATCTTGTTCCCTAAAGAGAGCATTAAAATCAAAACTTTCTAGTGAGGGGTGGACCATGTCATATTGAGGGGTGGGATGTATTTGGTGTATCTCTGTTAAAAGTAATGCATGATGATAACATGTAATTGAAAATCCAGTGGCTTTGCATCAATAGTAAATAAAGTGGAAAGAAGATGGGAGGATGGGTAAAGCCTTGAGGGAGGTTATTTTTTAAACTTTTTTTCCACCTTTTTTCATAGGCTTTAATGTGTAAAGGGCCATAGTGTTGCTTTAGAATGGGATCCTGGTCAGTACAGCACAAATCTCAGGGGACAAAAGTTGTTAACAGCCTGTTAGGACCTTTAGAACTCTGCTCTGCAAACAGCATTCTCTGAAAAGAGGTGAGCGGCTGTCTGAAGTAGGTCAATACTAAATTAAAACACCCCCAATCTTGCCTGGCCAGTGATGTCTCTTCTAGCAGCAGTTCCACTCACTTCTGGGTGAATAGGAGGTGCTATTTCCAAACCTTTCATATAAAAGAAAAAGCCCAAGGACATATTAATTAATTAAAAATAATTTCCTTTTCCCTCCCCAAGTGTGCTTTCGTGTCCTTCCAGGGCAACCAGATAACATAATTTAGCTACAAACAAACATAAAAAGAACAAATTGTGAAGAAAGACAAAACTGTGAAACATTTTCTGTCTCTTTTTTCCAACTCTCATTAATTGCTTGGATCTGGGAGGTAAAGGACTCCAAGCCTGAGCTTTGCACAAAACTCATCCAAGAGTGAAGAGGGCAAGCCGAACACTGAGCCTCTCCAGCTGCCCTGGAGTGAATGGCTTTCTGAGGGGTATGAATGCTCGCTGTCTCTCCCCATACAATGTAGGTGTTGCTGCTCATGAGGAGAAAAAAAACAAAACAATAATCACTTGAAGGGGAGAGAAGGCGTCCTGGGCAGGGGGAGGGAAGCACGGTCCCTCCTAAGGATATAAAACCACGTCGCCTTCGTTTCGGTGAGAGGGGCTGGGCACAAAGAGTGAGGCAGGGTGGTGCTCTCGAGGCTGGGGGCACTTGGAAAGAAATGTTTTGCTCTGAGTAAAATGGGATGAAACATATGTGTTGTGGTGAAATGGCAAAAAAACTCCCCAAACTCAGAAAGAGGAAATAGCACATCTGAAGATGCTAACTCCTTCTTCTGGCTTTCTGCAGCTCCCCACACCATTAGTGTGCCTGCATGTGGCCCAGCAATTAGTTAATGAAACCATAGCCTTTGCTGTTTTCCTTAATTCATAAAATTGAGGGCAAAATTCATTTATTAGTGACTTTTCTGGAAGTGAGTTCTGCCTACAGGCAGAGGAAAGCAGCTGGTGATCACTGGCTTAGCAATGAGTCTACACTTTCGAGTAGTGCTCACGTATGGTGTTTGCATCTGTACGTATGAGAGAGATCTCATTTGGTCTGGAGAGAGATGTGGAGATGCATAGGACATGGAGTAATAGGACTTTTCTGTCTTCATCTTTCAGCATTAGTACATCTGGGGGGCTTTTTGTGTTTGTTTTTCCCCACTCATCTTTGTATTTATTGTGCACCTTTGGGAACAAGGGAAGGCAAGTTGGGTGAGATCAGATGCCTGCACTTTTACCTCTGATCTTGTTCAGTTTGTGTTTAGACCCTCTGAAGGCCTTTTGCATGAGTTACTTTTGGTCCAAGCAGACCTTTACTCTTATGTCAGCACAAAGGGTTAGGTGCAGTGCTTTCTGTGGCAAAAGCCCTTGCTGGGGCTGAGCAAAATCTCAGCTTTTTCAGGAGCACGGCAACACAAAAGATTTAAGGGGGGAAATTGTTAAAAGGGAAGCCCTTTTCTCTTTGGATTGAATGCAGTGGGGAGATTAAAACTTTCATTTGAGATTTTGCTGTATTCATAGTAGTGAGGCCATGAATAGGTCTAAGTCAGAGCCCACAGTAGTTGTGGTGTGCCCTTTTATTCTCTGGCACATCTTCAGACACAGGTTGTTTTGCACTTGAAAGAGGTGAAAGAGGGGAATGTGGGATTTTGACAGCTGATATTGGCCTCTGAGCTCTTGATGGGGATTTTCTAATTAACCCCAAGGGCCCATCAGGTGGTCAAAATGGAACGATTTTTGTCAGGAAGGGCAAAAAGTTGAAATTTTCTAATTTTTTCAATTTTGGACAAATACACTGGGGATGATTTTTAATGACATATGTATGATGAAACCATTTATGAGGAGGATTCTGGAAATTTTTAGAGCCTGAATATTTCTAAAGCTCAAAATTTCAAGGCAAACTTTCTTGCTTATGAAGATTTTCTGGGCTTTATGTAATCATAATAAAGCTAATTTAAGCAAATGCTTTTTGATCCTGATTACTTCCCTTAAATCTTTAACACTGAGGCAATCTGAGGTGACACACTCCCAGTCTGTCCTCTCCAGCTTTGACGACTGGGGGTGGTGACTCCGAGGGAATCAGCCATGGGATCCTTGCTGCATGCATGCAACTGGCGACGCTGAGTAGGAGAGAAGCCACAAAGCAGAAAGGCTGGACCAGGTGTGTGATATTTTGTGTGCTGCAGAAATCTTGCAAAACTTGCTTCTGCAGTTTTAAAAAGCAAGATGTGAGCAAAGCTGCATGTGTGTGTGTGCACTGATTTTACAGTATTGAAGATTGTACAGTACAGAAGCACATGAAGTTTAAAGGCAGCTGCCCTTGTTATCTGGTCTTATAAATCCATGACACAGGACAGAGGATTAAAATGCTGGGAAAAATTCTTGAGAGTTGTGACACCTGTGAGTCAGGAAAGCTGACAGAAAGGCAGTTAATAATGATTTTATATGCTAGTGCTGCTGAAAGAATGGAATTATAGCTTCATAATACATGCCTCTTTACAGACATTTACATGGGATATATATATACATATCTATTAGGTCTAAAAACTAATGTAGAATCTTGAGTGATTTGTTCAAGCTAATATTAATTGACTTTTTTATGTTTGGGGTGTTTGAGAGTTGCAAAGGAAAGGAGAAAAAGGCAGAAGGAACATGAAGGAGGATGAAAAGAATCCTACTGAATGAATTAACATAGAAGTAATCACAAATCTACTTGTAACAGGAGATGGCTCCCTCTGTTGCTCTGCTTGTCCTGCACCTCAGAGCCAAAGGCAAGAAGTTGCAATGGTTTCATCTTCCAGTTATGGCAAAAGTCATATGGGATATCTCTGCTCTCTCTGTTATCTCTCAAACTAGAAGTATTCCTGATTTCCCATATCAGTCAAGTTCAAATTTCACGATTTGAAACTTAGCTGAAAGTAGTGCCCTGGACAAACCTTAGATTTGTGCTGGACAGGAACACAGATGGACTGAGGGAAGGAGTGAGATAATGAAGGTGAATATACATAAATAGTAAGTTTAGTAACGAATAAGTAAGCCAAAAGCTGTAGATACTGGTCTGTTTCTGGTCTTACCTAATGCCTGGAGACAAATAGAGGTGTATGTTAACTTCCATAAAGTAAAGGATATATTCTGTCCTCTGCTTTAGCAGAACCATAGTTACTTTACCATGGTGTGTGAAATTTTAATTTAAAAGCCAGCCACACAGGATGAGAACAATCTAATTTTGCTACTGAGAACCAAGGAATTTGCAATCTACTTAGGGATAGTACTTGACAATTAAAGTAGATGCTAAATAACTGCAAGAAAATAAATATGAAATCCAAAAAAAACCCTCAGAGTGAACACTCTAAAGAGTCCAATTCCTCTACCTACTTATGTTAGAAAGAGGTAGCCACCCAAATGGAGAGTTTGGGATGTTTGGATAACATCTGCCTGAATAGTATTTAATGGTCTTGAGAATATGAATGAATAGACTTGACTTGGCTCAGGAGTTTTATGCTCTACTTAGCCAGGGATTATTTTAAGAAATCTGATAAGATACATACATTTATCTATCTTCACTGAAATGAAAAGACTAGTATTTCTTCTTGCGTAAAATACGGTGAAAATGGACTGATTTTTTTTTTCCCTCCAGTCCCGATCAGCATTGCAGTGTGGATGAACAAGACATTCATCTTGCTGACACATCTTGTTCCAGCTGTTGCTGTGACAAATTGTTTTTGCTATAGTTCAGCTGAAGTGCTGCAGAGTTACTGGGAGTGACTACTGTACTCCAAGGTTTGTTCATAACAAATTTTAAATTGTTTTCTGAGGAGATCTTTAAAGCAAAATCAAAGCAAGTGTTGCAAAGTTCTGTCAGCCACAGATGACAACGTAGAAAGAGGGACAAAAAAGCTCAAGGTGGTTCTCAGACCTCATGAATCTACAGACTCTGCCCAGTTTCTCAGCAGTGTTCTGCACAGTAATTTTTGCCAGAATATGTAAGAAAGGAATATTTCCTTTGGTGGGGGAGGATTTGGCTTCTGAAACAAAATCCCACTTCCACTGCCTATCAATGAAATGCATTGTTTGAGAGCTGGCCTGTGTATTTTATGAACACTCCAGTGCTTCATCCACCAGTGACTGCTTCAGATTGAGATCAAATTTCATATGTTTTGGCAGGGGTGGAGAAAATAATCCTATCATGATGATGATGAAGCTATGAAATATTAGAGGCAACCACATGCTCACTCTAAACTCACAAATTTTCTTCTCCTGCTGAAGAAAAGTGGAAAGTCTGTTTCTCTGCTTGGAATGATTTATTAGGGTGGAGTTATTATCCCGAACCCACCCAAGAGCTCGCCAAGGCACTCCATGTTTATGGTTGCTTTCTTGCTCCTGGTGGCTCTTGGTTCTGTAACATGCTCCTCCTCCAACTTGTCTCTTTTAGTGTAGATTTAATTCAGGTTTTAATTAGTAATCCATGAGGAAAAACATCTATTGGTTCACAGAGTAACAGCCCAGCATCAAAAAGGAATGGTTACAAGTTTTATCTCCCAGTGAGTTTGGATAGAGCCATGGACTTGTTCTTCTGAACATTGCCCTTCCAATGAAAAAGATTAACTTCCCCCACAAAAAATTGTCATCTGCTTTAAAATGAACTGGGAGGAACTGAGACATTTTCTAATTCTTCTTTCATGCTGATAGACCAAAGAAGCTTCGCTCCTGTTACTGTCCACGGCATCTGTTACGTGTTGTCTCACACATTTGCAGAAGTGAGAACTCTGAGAAATTACAAACTTTACAGGGAGAAATGTTTAAAAGGGAATTTTGAAGTGGAAACTCTTCAGGCTAGCTTTCTGAGTCTTTCAAGTAATGGTGGAATCAAATTGGAAATGATGCCTACCTAGTGGCTTTAGAAGTAGAAGCTTCAATAGTACATTAACAACTATATGAAGGTTCTCTTTATTACTAGCTTTTCATGGCGATATAAATTAATGTGCTTTCATACCTGTTTTCCCTGTGCAATTTTTTTTTGGTGTCACACAGCACATGAGGATTGTGCTTGTTTGTAAACAATATTTATTTATTTTCTTTGTGTTTACAGAGAGAAATGCAACAGCATCTGCTCTAGAAACAGTTGGAAAAGTAATTTCAATATATTCTCCAGTCACAAGACAGATGGATAGTGTTTTTTGTCTAGTTCTGACAGTTTTATATATTTTTTGAATTCTCTTTTTTTTTCTGACACTCTGTCAGTCTATAGCAATTATCAGGCTTCCTGAATTAAGTTAAACAGCTTTTAGTAAGAACTTAAACCGCTCAGAAATGAAACTGCTTTTTTTTTTTCCCCCTGAGCACTACATCCTGATGCTCTTTTTGTTGCTGAAACTAAGTTTATTTTGAATACAGTATCTAGGCCTCATGTATATTAAGTGTTCTTTTTCACAATATTTTCTGATTATAAGAGCTTATTCACACTTTCTACCTTAATCACTGAACCACCAGGAGATTAAGGCTTATCTCCAGAGTATTTGGTAAGCCAGCTAATTGCAGGTGAAATCAGTGGGCATTAGAGGAAGCTATACGGCTTTGAGGGCTTGAGTAGCTTTTGGGACAAGGGAGAGTGGCAGTCACTGCCTGAGAAGAAATCCTGGGGCCCCTGGATGCTCTTTCCTTAGAGATCAGAAGTTCTTCTGACTTCTGCAGAGTCTCTGGTCTGACAGTACTTGCCATGGCTTCACACTTGTACAGCACAGAGGAACTTCAATTGAGAACTTGTGGGCCTTCCTTGCTTGGACTTGATTTAAGAAAACTCACTGATGTCAGTAAGAGAAGCCTTTAAATTTTCCTGCTGGGATAAAGCAGTGAAGCAAAACAGTAAATTATATATAAATGTGCTTAATGTGCTATATAATGTAAGCGTGACAGTGCTGTGTATGTGGACGTGTGTGGAAGCAGATGAGGGCTGGGATGGGGAGAGGGACTTCGGACAAAAACATAGAATGATAGGATAGGGGGAAATTGCTTTAAGATGAAGGAGGGTAGATTTAGATTAGATATTCAGAATAAATTCTTTACTGTGAGCATGCTGAGGCAGTGGCACTGGTTGCCCAGAGAAGCTGTGGGTGCCCAGCCCTGGATGTGTCCAAGGCCAGGTTGGATGGAGCTCTGGGCTACCTGGGATAGTGAAAGGTGTCCCTGTCCATGGCAGGGGAGGTGGAGCTACATGGTATTCAAGGTCCCTTCCAACTCAAACCATTCTACAGTTCTATGAAATAGGTAAGAATGTTGGTAGAATTAACAGAATAAAACCTCCTGCTATGACGGATCAGTCTTAGGGATAAAAAGCTGGTCCTAAATATCCAAAAATACATCTATAATCGCAGCTCAGTCCTCAGAGGGTAGGGCCTGCTTCATCAGAGCAGCCACGAGAGGGCAACATGAGCATGAGCACAACAAAGGGTGATGCTGAGGAGGAAATTGCTGATGTAAAACATAACTTGCAATTCCTGCAGCATTTGTGCAGCTTGCCTTGCCTTTAATTTTGTGCTGGGAGGGTAGGACAGGACTTCTCCCTTTTTGGCATTTGCCTTTTGCTTTGTGGAGCTGCTTAAAGCCCGGGAGAGGTAACACAATTGTGCTACACAGCAAAGTTTCACTCCTACTTTTTCCAAGTGCAGAGATTGTGTAAGATTTGGGATCTGGAGTGGTGGTGCTGCTTCTCTCTGATTTATGGCAGACCTTAAAATGTGAGGTACATCTGCTTCTGGAGCCTTCTGAATATATATGTGAATTTCAGATTTTAAGAAAACAGCCCTGGTCCTCAGACCTGTGGAGAAAACCATTAAGAGGTGATTTTAACTAAAAAGAAAACAAGAAGGTTTTATGATTTTAAAAGAGTAGAAGTGTGATGGTAATTGTGAGAAAATGAGCCCTATGTTTGCTTGGCTAAGAAGATCAGGAAAATGTCCCCAGCAAGGAAATGTTGGGATGTATCAGACTCGGGTGTCTGGCTCTGGAGAGCGGATGAAAACTGGGCCAGGGAACAGCAGTTTTTGTTACAGAGTCCCTGCCCACAGACTGAATGAGAAGCAAACTTGTGGCAAACCAAGTGCTGCCTTAAAATGAAACTGAATCTTAGGCTTGTGTCAGCCTGCAGCAACTAAACCCATAGGGGAAATTCAGTCATGCATTTATTTTCACCTTAATGGATATGGCCTTGAGCTCCAGTGACATAAAGTCTTGTGTTTGAATCCCAAAGAGAAGGCAAACGGTGGCAGGTTTGCCAGTAGCTGCAGCTGAGCTATCCAGGGTGTGGGAGAGAGCCTTTTACTGTGTGACTCCTTCCTAAATACTTGTGTACCTACTGCACAGATAGGACATATAAAAGATGAATGTATTCTCTCTGCCTGGGGAAAAGATAGTTTTGTAGAAAGTCTGAAATCTAGAAGTTCATGTAAGGCTGAAAAATTGGAAGAAACTGCAGAGTATAACTACGATTTCAAAGAAATAGCTGGAAGAATTTCTTGCCCTGATAAATTGGAATGAGAAGAAATTGTATTAGTATCAGATTGATTTTGCATTTCCAGCATCGTCATTGTGATTCTTTGCAGCCATTCCTTTAAAACCAGAGTCTGAAAGAATAATATAGGAAAGAAATCAGGACAGAGCAGATTTTCCTGGGGTGCCCTTAAAGGAGGAGATCCTGTCTATGGAAGTGTCAGAATTTACTATGATGAATATCTTTCTAGCAAAGCAATCCCAACCTTAAAGGGGAAGTATTTCTATTTATGACCACGCTCTCTGGATTGCTGGTCTATAATGAAAGCTCGGTGCTGGTCAGAGGGGAATAGAGCTTGTGGGCTTTGTTATTTAGCAGAGAAGTCTCTGCCCCCAGGGAGAGCACCCTGACACACCCATGAAGAGGACACACTTTGTGGAGAAGAATTCCCATTGATAGGAGAGCTGGGACTGGGGACTTAGTCAAGTGTTCTTCCTGATCTGAGGGGATCCTGGCAGGCTCTTATAGTAGGGTGTTCACCTGGATTAATTCTCTCCAGTTTGCCTTCTTGTTTCATTTAACTGTTTTTTTTCCCTAGTTTTCTGGTTTTAATTTTAGCCTTTAATTTAACTGATGGAATCTTTAATATAATTAATTTTTCAAGTAATTCTTGATTCTTTCAAGAACTGCCTAAGGTGCTGTCATATATGATTGTTGGGCCTTGTGTATTTATTTATTCACCAGACCTCTACGTGGGAGCAAGGTGTGTGAAGATCCCACTGTAGATGCAGGACCAAAGCTGGGACCCACCAGGAGATGGGGAACATGGGTTATGAAGCTTCCAGATGGCCCTTGCTAGGTTGTGGGGAGCTCTGGAAGAGGGCTACCCTCTGGGCTACACTCTGCCTTTCCTGGTTTTGTGGCAGCAGAAAGTCCAGCTCTGTTGTTCTCCATTTTTATAGAGCTTTGCAGACACAGTCTTGTGTCAAGTTGAAAGGTGCACCTCAAATGAATAAGACAGTGAAAAGCATTAATGAACCTAATACACTGTCTCTTCATATCTTAATTATTTGTGTGACTATTTCCTTTTGACCTTTCTCCCTGGGCATCTATTTGATGTATTCATGCAAAGAGATGTTTTGCACAGAGGGAAGAAAAAATGTTCACCTGTTCAAAAAGCTGCCACCAGGACGCAGATACAAGCAGAGATTCTTTCTGTCATCACCGCATTATTTTCCTGAACACACTGTAATTTCATCAATTTTCCATGCTTATGGTCATGAATGCTTGATATTACCATGTCTTTGCGTTAACAAAAAAGAAATTTCATGGCTTAAGATTTCCCTAGAAGAATAGGGAAAGCGTGAAAAGCCAGCCAAATTACGAAGCACTGCAGTGTCCTTTGTTCCACAGCAAGATGGTGTTGTGGAGAAATTTGTATTGTATGTTTTGGGTTGTTCATTAGTTACATGTTTATAAAAAACTAGAAAGTCATACAGGTTTCTTCTATTTTAACTGTTTGCCAGTTTGCACCTGGGTGGTGATCCATTAGACTTCAGAGTATTTGGATTAAATGTGAATGCAATGTTTAAGGCTTTGGGTATTTGGAAGGCACATAAATATTTGCAAGGCTAGATCTTGCTCATCTTGGAGGTTGGATTAAATGATCTTTAAAGGTGCCTTCCAACCCAAACCATTCTATGATTCTAGCTTCAGGAAAATTCTTTCTTCATTCAATCTTCAGGAGTGAATGTAGGGCTGTGTTGGTCACTGCTAGGCAGAGATATAATAACAAATATTTCCAGGTTACAGTTTTCTCCAATACATTACAGGAACCATCTGCAAACAGTGTCCTAACAAAGAGGCAGGTGGGTTAGGATGGATTTGACATCCTTTACTTTGCAATGTTGATTTCATCTGCCAGACAGATCTGGCCATGATCTGAACCCATAATAATTAACAGGATGTTTCTGAGTGACCGTAGAAAACTTCAGATTTCTTGTAACCCAAGTTACATGTTTTCTTCTTTGCTGATCTCCAACACAGAGGTGATGATGATTCTCTCAGAGTTGCCATTGCACTTTCCTGTGACTGTGTGAAGGGAGTACATTACATTGCTTTCGTACTTAGTGAAATACATATCCTGGCTGGCTGAGCTTATAGAGCCTTGTTTTCCAGTGGTGATATGATAACACAAATATGCTTTCCTAAGACACCAGACGGTTTTGTGTCAAAGGATGGGCAAGATTAATTAAGGCCTCCATAAATCCTTTTCAAGAATGTGTTGCACTTTTTCTTTGGTAAGTACACATTTCATATATGATCTGTCTTTCAGCTATGAGAAACATCAGTTAAAATAATGCAGACATGCTTAGGCTGGAGAGTCTGTTGTTGTAATGATTCTGTTCCAAAGTTGCACAATCCCATCAACTTAATGCGTTGAACAACAAACATATGAGGATATAGGGCATTCCTAGCAAAAATGTAGTTAATCAGTTAAATTTCATTAATCAGTTTGTGATTGAACAGGGAAGTTCTTTTAGCTGTTGATCAAAAGGATGAACTGGTCTGAGTAAGAGGATGAAACGGATCTGACTTTTGTAAGGCAACAACATGGACCCAGCAAGTATGAGACGGACCACTGCTCTGTTTGCTGTGATAGCTGTGTATTTCTTCCCATGGAGCACTTCCAGTTGAGAGTGGAAGGAAAGAAGTTGGCTGCATATGCTGCTGTGCTAGTGTGTATCAGGAGCGACTGCACTCAAGTCAGCAGCTACTAAAGCATAAAGCTGGAGTAAGAGAAAGCATTGCAGGACCTAACAGATGTCTCCTAAGGGAAGACTTGAGCTACCAAATTGCATAGCAGTTTTACTCTCTGTGAAAATGAAATTAAATCTGACTCCGTATTCATTCCTCTTGTCTGACAGCTGAGCCTTAATTGATGTACTGTTTCTTCCCCTTCCATAATCTTTCAGCACAGTGCAAAAAAAACGCTAATGGAAAACATAAACTGCCCAGGCAGCTACTCTTGTGCTATACTAACAATAATGTCACCAAAGTAGTGTTAGGCACAGTAGCAAAAGTGAGGTTTTACAGATGGTTGTATACTCCTCCACTGCTCGTGGAGCTTTTGCTTCAAAGTGTGCAGATACCACAGGAAGGATTTAGCATTATCCCTTCAGACTGAAGTGATTGCTATTTCCATTTAGACTGACCAGATTTACCTCTGTCCTGTACATTTGCTTGGAATTGCTTCTTATTGGACTTAGTGGGGGCAAAGGAAGATGTCTAGGATCAACAGGTGGGAATGCTTCTAGGAGTACTTTGTAAGCGTTTGCTATAAAGCCTTGACTGTGTGTCATCTGCCACATTTGTATGATTACAAGGAATACTGGGTGCTGGAGACAGTTGTGGGTTTGGCCTTTGAGAATGGAATGTGTTGGCACACAACAGCTCCAGGTGCTGTATGGTGGGAATGGAGAACAACCCTCTGCCTTTCCCTTGCTCATCTTTCCACTACAGTGAGAGCAGCAAGGTAGGGATTCAGCCCATGCTGGATTTTCAGCTGTAATGATAATGAAGCTTGGCTGAGGTACGACTCCACAAAGACAATGAATAGGAAGTAACAAAAAGTTTGTTCAGTCATTGCTGAAAAGGGTAGCTGGAACAGATATGACACAGGTTAAAAAACCGCTGCCTTATGTCTCCCTAAACTATTCAGTTTCCCAGTAACTAGGATTTTTATAGATCTTTCTCAGCTCTGGTAACATCTACGGAAGTATGCTGCTCTAAAGTCGTTGTAGCGTAGTAAAGTACATAAAAATATGGAATTAGACTACGGTGGATGACAGTGTGACATGACTACAAGAATATAAAAATATTCTTGTTAATTAACTCAGAATTCTCTGGTGACATGGTTAATAAGTACTATGAGCTGCTTGCACAAGCTGACACATAAAGAGACTTCGGCAACAGAGTCATATTCTAAATCAACATGCTCGTGAAGGGGTGCTGCCAGCAAAACATAACCAAATAAAAATAGATGCGTTCCAAACTGTCCTTGAATTTTACATTTTAGTGAGAAAAATGGAGATTTTCTGGGAAAAATTGTTCAATCTGTTAGGATGATGTTCCAGTCAAATCTTTAGCACACATCAGTGGGGAATCACAGCACTGGCAAGTTGCTCTTTACTAGTGCTCTTTACACTTTCCATGTTCAAAGCAGAAGCCTTTTTTATACAAGTATTTATGTCAGGTGAGTTCTGCCTGGTTCATACCCTTATCTAATAGAACAGATGTAACTGTATATTTATCAACTTCATTTAATTTTGAAGTTCACTGTTTTCCTATTTAGTAAATTCCCTTCTATTTTTTTTTTTTTTTTTTTTTGTAGCAAGGACTGAATGTAGGCTAGATCATGTTTTTCTGTTCATTCTGTTATAGAAAGATAATTGCTTATATTTTTAAGGGCGTTTACAATTTCTGCAGCTAAAACATCGGTGAATTGCTTACCTTCAAGTATATTGTTCTCACGCTTGTATTTTGTGATGTTCTCTTGAATTTCACTGCTCATATGAACCTGATGGTCCACAGGGTGTTGATTTTTTAAATTAGTGTTATTTTATTATTCCTGGTTGTAATTATTCCTTACCTGTTTCAACAATTTAAAGCAAGAATAGGATTTGAAATAAACTTTAAAAGTCGACAATTTTATACTCTTGCACACAGTAGAGACCTGTTGCTGATTATCAGCTTTGTGTTCTTTTCTTTTCTTTTTGAGTACTTCATGTACACATAGTGCCTGTGATTCATAGAAGTCCCAAACTTCAAAGCTGCAAATGGTTTCCAAGTAACTTTATCTCCTGATAGGCAGAATTACATTAGCAGTGTCTGAGAAACATAAAGTTGTGTGAGTTTTGGGTTCTCATTTTTCTTGTTTTGTTTGCGTGTTTTGTTCTTTGTTGTGTTTTAAGATCTTTGTGAGGTCTATTAAGTTCTTTTCTTCTCCCAAGAAACACAAAGGTATAAAAAGTCCACTGAAAAGTATAAAACTCCTCAAGCCTAGAATGATCCAAATAGGAGATTTTTAGCAGGTTCTTCAGGTTCTAAGGTCCTGTGACTTAGAAGACAGTTTTGTTGATTTTTTTTTTAATTTAATACATTTAATGAGTGTTATTTAATTTACTTTCATGAATTTAATTAAATTAATTTGAAGCAAAAATTGTAAACCTCAATGCTGCAGAAAAGGGGACCAGAGAGGGTAATTGAACCACAATATAAACGAAGAGAACTCTGTCCTAATTTCATGGAAAAGATCTTACTATTTTTTGTTGGTATTGAGATTTTGGGAAAATGGGGAAGAACTAGAGGAATTGTCTCAAATTCATTGAATTGCCTGGAAAGAGGCTCTGAAGGGGTGTAACTATTCTGCTTAGGCTGCATTTTGTGGTGACCCAGCCTCCAAACATCGAGCCAACTTAGTGCTGTCTCTGTAATGCTAACGCCAGAATGGGGTGCTCCCTATGGAAAATCATCCCTTGGATTCCTAGTGCTGCTGTGCCCCAGCCTGAAGGCTGTTCTTGCCATAAACTAGCACTATATCAAGACTTCCCAGAAGTAAATGCTTGCAGAATCAACAATTACATATAGTCTCTCAGACTATATGATTTTCCAAGCAGGCTCTCATCATGCCCACAGCCCCGAAAATTCTGCAGCGTGCTCATCTGCGGAGGTGTTTTCAGACTATGGCCATTGTTTTACTTATTTGTAAAGGCTGTGGCATATTTTAGATACTATAATAATACATTTATTCTTCCTTTGATGACTGTAGAACACCCTGTGTCACACGAGTGTTGCTATAATACTCGTTTGCATGCTGATTATGCTGTTCTTTTGCTCTCAGTTATAATGAGACCAGATGCAGAGAAGCAAAACCTGCCTAGTGTTTTAAAGAGTATTGAAATATACTTGAAGAAAGTAGAAGATCAAAAGATAGATGCTGGTTCTCTGCTGTATTCTAAATAGTATCTCACTGGATGAGCTTTTATGAAATATGAGACGAAACAGTGTGAAGTTTCTTAAATTTATATGTAGCATCCTTCTGTATTTAAAAGCACAGCCAGCACAAATGGCAAGGGTTTATGTTGTGATGCTGGTAGGGAAAACCAAAATATATTTGCACTCATCTGCTGGCACTTCCTAACAATTAATTAGCAGCTGACAATTATCATTGCCTGGTATTTTTGTTGTACCAGCAGAAATCAAATCAATGTGACTGAGCCACCCATAAGTGTAGCTGCAAGACTGAGAAATTCAGTATGTTGGCATGAAATTAGTTCAGTCTACAGCTAGAAAATGACGGGACTGAGATGGAGGTTTATTGCATAGTTAGTTAGACAATATTTCATCCATGGGTTTTATCAAGCTGTAGGACAGGCATATCTGTTGTAATTATATTTTACATCTGTAATGTGACACGTTAATGAAATGTGTCACTACACTGGTGTTAGGATACATTTCATTAATGCAAAAGACTTTTGTTGTATGCTTTACATTTGGAAACAGATTTAAGTATTAAGTGGCTAATGTCTGCAGCCGGGGAATCCTTTCCGAATTTGTAACACTGACCAGAACAGACCGCATTACACTCTCCAAATGGTGCATTTTTGCATTTGAATGTCTGAATTATCCTGGTTTCTTAGAGACGACCACAACACCAACATCTTAAATCCTCAAAATATTGTCCGCTTCATTGAATGCTCATGATCTAAGCATATGTGTAATTATTCTGTAATTCTCCCCAAAATGTGATTCCTTGGAAATGCATACTAGATTTCCCCTATTGTAGCTGCAATGACTATTTCTTTGTGCCTGCTTCTTTAAATACGGTCACAAGGAAGTCTGCGTGCCTTGGTGCACCGCATGTGTAATGATGATTTTTTTTTTCCTTCCCCCAACTTCTAGTACGCCCATCAGGAGGAAAAAAAAAAAAGAACCCCACCAAAAACCTGCTTCATTTGTTTCAGGGTACAGAGCAAGGTCACAAAAAGACCATTTAAGATAGTATACATACAACAGTAATCTTTCTGACAAGAAACAGGCCTAATACCACGTACAATGGGCTTAGAGTTAGGCAAGTATACAAAATTAGAATTTGCAAGAGTTACCAAACCTGGCTCTGATAACATATGCATGTGCACACTTTGGCAGAGGGCAAAGGGGAATTCCATGTTCCTTAAGCAGATTCTCAGCACATACCATGCAACAGTGAAGATGATTTTTCAGAAATTGCTGTTATTGCAAAACATACATATCCTTAAAAAAATTCCTTTTGCCTGCGGGAAAATCTCGGTTTTGTTAATTTTAAAATATTAAAAACTACCATTTATTCGGTAATGCAAAGAAAATTTATACACATTTTTAACTGAACATTTAGTTCAGTTGCTTCTCAATTATAAGAATAAAGTTCTTGTGACAACAGGACTGTTGCAGACACCAGCAGTGCAGAGGCTGAGATTTCATCTTATTAATTGTTCTAGTTCACAGGTGCCTTTACCATTCCAGCTATAAAGGAGCTGTAGGCAAAATTTTACTTCTAAGCCCTTTGTAGTAGTTTCTCTTAAGAGCTTCCATTGGAAAAAAAAAAAGTTATCTGGATCTCTCTTTGATAAAACTTGATAGTTAATTCTTTAATTTCAAAGGAACAAACTTCACAGTTGGAAATACATGAAAACAATGGGTTATTAAATAAAATCAAGTTGTTACAAAATTTTCTGCAAGTTTTGAGCTCTGTTTATATAGAAATATTCCTTGATAAATATAATTTTCTCACATTTTTCAGTTAAAAAAAACCCCAAAACCCTTTAAAGGTGTGAAAATATTTTATGGATTGAAATGGGAAGATTTTTCTGAGGAGGCTTTATAAAATTATGCTTCCTGGTTTTTCAAAACGGAGATATTATTTGGGATAAATACTATGCAAAATATTCCACAGTAAGAAAGGTATATTTTTCCTTTTTATCCTAAAAACCACAAAGGTCTGAGTTGAGAAAAACAGATCTACCTGGAGAAATAAAATGAGCATGGATACATGCAAAGAAATTTGAATGTGCTGAGGAAATTAAACCTGTGTAGAATAGTTCCTGCATCAACTCAGTGTAATAACTCTTAGCAAGTGCTGCCGTGGTTGGTTCCTTTCACCATTTCATCTTATATTAATACACCCTTTGAGTATTAATACATTTTTAGTTTTTCCCTGTTAGATTTTCACAACTAGAATTGAAATGCAAAATACACTCCTAGGGTTCAACCAAGAAAGAAGTCGTAAGACTGAGGAGCTGCAACAACTGGTTTAATGTTGCTCTGGCTTTTGCTCTTTAATTTAAAAAAAAAATATTGTTTTGCCCATGTTGAACAGAAATTGGATAAGGTAGACTTGCGGTTCAATTATTGTCTGTGGCACTAAAATAGTGCTAAACCCAACAGCTGAGTTCCCTGAAGTTGTATCCTCAACCCCTCCCCAGAGATGGGGAGGTTTCCAACACGTGGTTTCTCCTAGTGGCAGCTGTCGTGGTTGTCCTCCATGTTCCTACCAGGTTGGACAAGGTATGAATTTGTACAAAGCACGTGTGGGATTCGTAGCCCTGATGCAGGTCTCTTACACACCCCTGACTCTTTAGGCACAGACAAACCTCTTTGCTGCTAAAATAGGCATTTCTCCAGCACATATTGGTAATGTGGCACCTGAGTTGGCAAAGCCATCCAAGAACAGTCTCTGAGCACGTCATTCCCAGCTGCACCTCCTTCCTCTGCCTAAAGGCAAGGACATAGCTCCCAGTGCAAGCATATGGTAAATTCCAACCATGCAAATTTAGTTTTGGAGCTGGGAGTTAAAATCCTGACCCCATGAAGAGGATGGCAAAATGCTGAGAATTTGAACATGGCTTGGATTTCACTTGTAAAACTGGGACTGAGAGCTCTGTGTGTGTCACAGGGCTGCGGGACAGAAATGGGAATGTGTAACTCACTTTTTTAGAGCTAAAAATCATTGAAATAAATACATGACATGCAAGAGTGAAAATTAAGTTTTATTTGCAGTCTAGATACGTTTTTATTGTGAAATGTAATAGTGACGGAGAAGTGGTTTTCATTTTAATAGAGCACTTTTTCATTACTGCAACTGCATTCATCCTCTCACACTTTCCCCTATATCATTATTTGCAGTATTTTTTCCCTAAAACCCTGAAACATCATCTGAATGAAAATTAACTGAACAAGCATGGAAAGTACCTATAAATAAACATTTGGCAGAGAATCTTTGATACTGTGTGAATGTTGATGGCAAACATTTTAATGAGGCCAGCCTTGGGTTTAAAAAAAAAAAAGTTGATTGTAAATCAGTAAAATGTGCTGGGCTTTCTAAGCTCCGAGTTGGCAACAGCTTGTTGAGAGTAAATCCTCTCATGGAAGGTTTTGCTAATCTGAATAAATTCAATTTCAAAATCCTTCCTTGATCTAAGCTTGCTTAAGCTCTCACCAAGGCCTAAGGACCCTGAGGGTCAATTCCAATAACAAAAGATAAGAAAAATCTGCCCTTTCTCATATCTCTTTGCAATACACTATAAGCTGTTACCTCACTGCAAAAAATCTTTAGGTTTAATGAAGTCGCCTTTTGATACTTGTTGAGGATGAAGTTCAATGTTTCCCACCCTGGTGCATGTCTGCTCTGTGTGCCACCCAGGACCAGTGTCACAGAACCTGGCTGGCTGCTTCCCGCTGGACAAGTCCTTGAAATCACTGAGCTGCACAGCTCTAAGAAAATACATTAAATGGAATTTTACAAAATAGATTCTTTTTGTGAAGGGTGCGTGTGGAGGCGTGGGTTGGTGATTGATATCAGGCTAGGCAATCTGCACATTTTTTTTTAATTAAAAAACCATAAAGGAGAATGTTTAGCTCAAAATGCAAACAAATTCTGGGGCTGGGCTGTGATTCAGAGACACCCATGCTGCTGCTGTGGAGGTGTACTGGAGCTCAGATACCCATAAGTTCTGGATGTTGCACAAATGAATCTAAAGTGAGAGATACAAGCAGAATTTGTGGTTGTTTTTCTTTTTTCCCCAATAGTCCTGTGTTGCATTTTCCTTTTAATTTGGCTTTTTACGTTAGCAGTCATTTATGTGAAGACCGTTAGACCTCACCTCATTGCAGTAATTGAATAATAAATACAAAAATCACCAAAACTGGAGCTATTGAATAGCATCAGATTCTGGGCAGCTCTAAACTCATTGTAGTCTGGCTATGATGGTTGTATCTGTTGAGTGTCTTGGGCAAACATGCTTCCAAAATCAATTCTGTTATGATAATCAAAAAAGGAGGTATGAGAAGGATTTAGTTTCTTGGTCAGATCACAAGATGTAATGTCAGATAGTAGAGAAGGGAATGATTACAGACAACTGCAGTCAAAGCAGGCAGTCTTCAGCTGGCCATGACATTTCTGTGGGGCAGAGGGACTTCATTGAGGTTACAAATCTGCTCTGTCTCTCGGAAGGTTTTGGAAAACTTGCTCCATCTCTTGTTAGTTAAAGAAAAGAGATTAAAAGACCCAACAATTTTTGGTAATATGAAACCAAATTTTGTGATGTTTTGTTTGCCTGGATGTTGGAGGAAGGGCTGTGCAGAATCGAGGTGGAACTGCGCATTCCTAGTTATGAGTTCATTATTTTTATGCTACTATTATTATAAAATAATTTTCTCCATATTGGTAGGAGGCTGGATTATTTCAGTTTGGTCAGGTGAGGCTGTGCTTGTGTTCATTTTTCAGTCTGATAAGGCCAATTGTGAGACTCTTCTTGTGGCTTGTGCTGAGTGTAGGCACTGCTGCAGCACCAGGATGTTCCTAGTGCCTCTAGCTCATGCTCTGGCTGCTTGATTGGTAAAAGGTGGTAATAAATCTATGTAATAGTGACAAAGGATCAGTAGGAGAATCCATTATTTAATGTGTGTGAAAGAGACGGTCTTCGGGTGAATCCCTGGAAAATTGAGGTCTGATGAGTTGAAGAGGCTTCAGAACAGAACTGACATTCACTTAACAGGCTCCCCAAACCCATTTGATGGGCTCCCATTAGGCTCCAGTAGGGACGTCTCTGAGGAAAAAATGTGTAAATATGTTTTGCATAAAGATATTCCTTTATTGGAATTTGGGGTTTCTACCAAATTTTCCTCCTACCTATAAGCTCCACCCTGAGCATCTTTTCTGTTCTCCTAGTGTTGCCCTTCACCCTGTTTGTTCCAGCTCCAGAAATAAGTCTGTCTCCTTGTCTAGATATGAGCAAGTGGCCTTTGGATTAACATGGTGCTTCCCAGAGGGATTCTGTGCTGTGCTGGGAGAAAGGAAGGTCTGGTATGTGTCCATTTAATGAAGGGTCCTCACAGCAGCAGTGGCAAATACTCCTGTGAGTAAAGCTCAAGAGTGAGTAAAGCACTGTGGCTGTTTTCCTTACATCTTTATTATTTTTCTTATTTCCTTTATTAAATTTTGTGTATTAAACTAATTTCTGTCTCTGTAACTTTAAGGCTTTAAAACCATCCTTTAGAGCTTACAAATACTTGTGTTCGAAGTTATGCAGTGAGACAGATAGTGCTACCAGTTATTACACAGTATAACCAGCTATTCTCATGGATTGGATAATTTGTTGAAAGTAGTGGTTTTTGTCAGAGGCACAGCTCCTGGTGTCATATCATTGCATAAGAATATCAGCTTTAATAAAAAAAGCTAAAGCAAAACCAGTCTCACCAGAAGTCAAGAGAAAAGATGAAAAATGGCTTAAATACACTAGAAAGCTTTAATTTTGGGAGTCAAATAAAGAATCCACTGTAGGTTTTAAAGCAGATGTAAAATAAAGTGATTGCTACATGATATTTAAAGTTTTCCAGTTAGTAATGCAATAATTCATACTTGTACTTCATCTAGCACCTGTTTATCCAAGCTCTCAAATATCTTAAAGTCATTGTAAATACCTTGTCATATGTAAAAACAATATTAAAGGTTTAAATAGGAAGGACATTGATGATGGTATTGGCAAATCGTGGTGCATGCGAGTTAACACAACTGATATTCTTACATCCCATTTCAGCCACTGTTTCAACTTCCTTGGCTTTTAGTGCTACTTGTTTTGGGATCCTTCAATTGACTCTGCTTGCACTATAGATTATTCCCGTCAACTCACATTTCTTTTGCAGCTCAGTAGTCCTCAAGTGACAAATAGAGGTTATTAACAAAATTTAATTTGGGATTTTAGATTTAACTTTTTTGATAGGATAATTATTTCCATAGTCTCTGGTGCATGTACATCCATGTCTTTATTTAAGAGCTTTCTTTGTGCCTTAAAATATCTCTCTGTCAGATATACAGTGCAGTTGTTAGTGTGGAATGATCATAATCAAACTGTAACCAATTTTCTTTTCTAATTTTGAGCTGAATATGAATAATAAGAAAAATCATTTTGCTTTGCCATTTACCAATTCAGGGAGTGTCCTGGAGCTCTGTTTATACAGTGCAAAAATAGTATTGTAGCTGAATCTGATGATTTTTTAAAATATGCAGGCAAACCTGGGCAAGAGATGTACTTTATTTTCAGTTCTCTTTTGGATTGAACAAATTCATTTTAGAAAAAATTAAAAATTAAGCACAAATGCAGGCAGATATAAAAAGGCTCCTTATTAAGAGTTTGTTTATTACATGCAGATGAGATGCAAGAAGTTCCTGAGATGATCAGCTCAAAAAAAGTGTCAGTAGTAATTCAGAGTGCCCAGATTATACACCTAAATCTGGACATGGGTAAATGTCAGCAGATTTTTATAATTGTCTGTGGGTGACAGGTAACTCTTCTATAATGTCACTGTTGCAACTTTCAAAAATTGCAATAATTACCAATGAAAACTGAAAAATTCACTTTCTGTTTTCCTCTTCTCTATGGATGAGCATATTAAGTTTCTATTTCCAAAACTTCTGACATGTGGAATTAGTTGTTAAAGATAGACATTGGTCATTAGAAAAATCTTCCCTGTTGCAGGTATGGCAGGGTCATGCAAAGAGCTGTATGATTTTATCTTATTCCGTTGGTTGCTGAATTGAGGCAAAGGAATGGACTAATTGACCTTTCAAGCTCCCTATGTCAGCTCAGAAATCTGTATCTTTTTATTAATGTTTTTCTAGTCTCCAGCTCTTGGAGTTATATAGTCACAAACAAGCTTCTGTTGTCTTTCTTTTTACATTTACATGTACGCTTTTGCCTCTATTGAATGTAAAATAAATCCTGAACAGATTTATTGAAGGTGTTTTTTAAGAGTAAAGATCAAAAGGCAAATAATATTAATTTCTACTCTTTTAAAAAAATTTCTCTTTGAAAATAGTCTGTAATTTTCATAATGGAGTGTACAGACTAGATGGCATAGCAATGTTTACAAATAAATTTTCTTATGATTTTCTTATGATTTTATCAGTTCTGTTTTCAGGTAAAGGTAGCAAACAGTCTTCATGCAGTACTTTCCATACATATTTAAAGACTCAAAAGTCTTTAGAGGTAATCACAATCTGCAGAAATCTCAGCCAGAACTTTGCCCAAGGTCTAGCTCAAGATGGAAAGCAAGTCCTGTTGCCTGTACTGCCCACTGCAATGCTGCTGTTTTCCTAAGCTATCTTATGCTCAAAGTTCCATATTAAGGAACAGGGTCCATAAACCTACTGGGCTCTCCAGAGAGTGCTGCTGTCAAAGTAAAACATAGGTCTACAAATGAGATTTATTATCAACTTGAACTTCCATCTTCTCTCTTTTTTTCTTTCTCTCTATGAACACCCCTTCAGGACTTCTTCCCTGAGGTTGCATATCCATGAATTTTTCTTTCAGATTCAACGTACTAGCAATTGCCTTACATATTCCTATGATATTTGGCAAAAACAACTCAAAGAATTAAAGCTTGACATTACCATAGATTTCAGTGAATCTTAGATATTGTTTGCTCTTTGCAGCTGTCTTGGAGTTCCAATATCACTTTTGTTAAAACTTCCCTCTCACTGTATTTATGTATATAGTACTTGTTTTTTACTCTTCTTCTGAGACTTTGGGAAAACACACAAAGACCTGATTCTCTCTCTCTCTTTTAATTTAGTATAGCTCCCTTACTCATGAAAATCCACCTTCTCTTCCATCTCTAAGGAACTTTAATTCCTTTTTTGTGACTTCTTCTCTGGAAATGAATACCCGACGTCACGGCAAATTCATTTCACTTTTCCCTTATCCAAAGTAAACGGAAAGCAACAGTGATTCCCAGCTGATAAAGTAAAAGCTCAATACATGTCAGGCAGCACTCAGAATCTATCCTTGAAATCCAGCATGATTTTCATAGCTAAGAAGCTATTTTAACTATATTACTAATGAGGCCCTTCTGCATTAATTAGAACATTTATATTGTTAGACTCTTAAGACATTAATTTGACCATCAGTAATGCAAGAAGATATAAAGAGTAGTGTCACAGCAAACATCAGTGTCTCTACACCAAGTTTTTAGGGCCAGAAGTGTTGGGAACCACTGCCAAAGTTTCTTCATTAATGGTATTTATGGCAAATAAAGGCAAAGTTTCTTCATTAATGGTATTTATGGCAAATAAAGGCAAAGTTTCTTCATTAATGGTATTTAAGGCAAATAAAGGCTGCATTCATCAGTCAAAACCTCACCAGGGCAGGTGTCCAAGGTACCTGTCTCACATGCCTTTATAGTTGTTGAAGAGAAATAACCACATCTAAGGTGTGTGACCCATCGCCTCTTCCCAAGGCTGACATTTAGAACAGAACATATGATAATACCCTAAAAGAAGACATTTCTTTCCACAGACCAGGCTAGATCAGATGTACCTGTCTGTCCTAGAGACCTCTAAAATTAGCAGGTGAACCTCATCTTAAATTCTTTGCTGATGACGGTACGTAGAGAGACTCTATTTTAAGCAGAGACTATGTGCATGAAAAGACAGACACGTGCATTTTCGAGCATTTTGCAATTAACTTTGCAACTCTGATGCACTTTGTTACATACAGGTTTAACAAGTAGTTTTCCTGTAAATACAGTAGGAAAGCATTTGGGCACATAAGGATTACTTCAGTTTATTGCTGTCAAATCGTGTAAACTCAATGCATATTTCTTAGAAAAAGAAATAAAAATCATAGCACAAAAATTACAGTCTTGTACTTAAACTTGTGCTATTGAGTCTTTAATGTGAGGCTGGCAGACCTTTACTGTTGAGCCTCTGTCACATCATAAGAGGAATCCGGAACACTTTTTTCTTGTGAGTGGAAAAAATAAAAGAAAGAAAAAAAAGAGAAGTTCATCCCATTGCCTTTATTACTTTACTACCATTCAAGTACAATGAGAAAGGCCAAAAAGCTTGCATGACAACCAGAGTGGGTAATACATGAATAGGAAGTCTAGTTTCTTTACTTCTCTATGACAGAGCTGAACAGTAGGCTTGGGAGATTTGGGGCTTTTTTCTGGTTTTTTTTTTTTTCTTCTTTTTCCTGATTCTATTCTTCTGTATAACTTCTGTCAGAGAAATCAGCCACGAGAACAAAGGTTTGCTGCAAGTGTCAGTCATCTTGTGCTAACATTTAACAAGAAGTCAAGATTCTACCAGAAGTACACATTCCATACAAGAAATACTTGAGACATAGTGTGAGTGTGTACAGCATGAATCCTGGTTCCCTGGAGAAGTACAAAAAACTCCATAATAATTCCCATACTGATTTTTTCCCCCTCTGATTGTTATTTGGGTTTTATTTTGTAAGTTTTAACCATTTTCTCTTTATTCTAAAAATAATTTACAATAGGTGGCATTATGCTCTTCTTTTTTTTTTTAGTGATTCAGTCTTTTGTAAAGACTTTGGTGTGTGCGAGTACCAGAAATGAATAATGAATGATGAAATGTATATTATTATTTTCTTTTGTAGCAATAACAAATTGATTGAGTAAGAACATACCCTTTTTATTTCCTTCAACACATAAGAAATTACTTCTTGGGTTTTCCTTAGTTTTGTTGGATGTATTTCATAGTTCTGCAGCAACATCTGAGCAGGACCATAATGAATACTTATTCCCCTGAATTTAAAGTCAACTTTATTGTCAACATTAACTTTGTGTGCAAGGAACAGATGATTTACTAATTATTCTCAAGATAACCACTAGCTGTGCTGCCATTGTTAGTGGAATAGTTACTAACTGGTGTAAGATGAATTTTAAAGAGCAAATTAACTGAGAGTGCCACATTGTTAAGATTTTCCAGACTTTTTTCATAAGTTTATATGCATTTTCAAATTGCATATCAAATAGGATATGATATTCTTAAATATTTGAAGTTAGATTAAACAGCTGTTTATGTGTAGTAGGCTGAAAATCTTAAAATGCGCATTTTGGTAAAGATCTTATACCTTCTTCAAGGCAATCATTTGTCCCAGACTTTTAAATATGGAGGTTTGCACATGCACATTGGAGCACTGGAGTCAGCTACCTGATGACCTCTCCTTAAAGAACACCTTTGAATATTTTCTGAAGCGATGCTGTGAAATTTACTATCATGTTCATTAAAGTAATTAGTAAGCTTTCAGCTAGTTTCCAATTTTTTTTTTTTAATGATAATTGTTACAAGGAAATGTATACACAGATGTTGTGGGAGTTTAGAAAAAAAAAAAAGAGGGGAAAAAAAGCCCTTACGTAGCTGACAGCCTGACAACTTTGCATATGTGTGTTAACAGGAGAATGTGCTGTGTTTAGGATGAATGGAGAAGCGGGCCTAAATGACTTTCAGATTAGCTGGAACAGATGGAAGGGTCACAGTTGAACAACTTTACACAGGAACATAAAGGCAATGTTCAAGTGGAGTTCATTGCCTCTGACAGATACTGTCAATCAAACAGGGGACTCTCAGTTAACCAGCAGCCTGTCCTTTTAAAGATTAAATTAAAAAAAAAAAAGTATTGTGAGGTGCTGACTGGAGTTTATCTGGTCTATGTCAGGCATAAACTCCACCCTGAGTGACTAGCATTTTCAAATCAAGCACAATGGGCTGGGGATGTTTGGAAGAGAAGTGAGTTACAGGCTGCACTGGGAGGCAGGACTATGATATAATTTCTGCAGTGTGTAATCTGGTTCGTGCCTCTCTAAGGTTGTATATCAGGGTTTGATAGCTAAGAATCTGTTGCTGATATCCTGTGTGTCAAAAATTAAATTATCCTTAACAGTGTAAAGCAGATTAGCAGACGAGGTCAGTGGCGAGAATGGAGGTGGTTTGGATGTAGAAGATGGAAAGAAGAACTTAATTTCTTAGGCTGAAAACAGGCACCTGAAAACTCTTTACATGTGAAGTTTTTTAGATGCTGACACACACTCAGACACTTTTTCCTCCTTCTCCTTTCCAAATAAATTGAGACAAAGAGAGAAATGAAGGATATATGTGAGGATATATTCAGAAGTATAACCTGTTTATACAGCTCCCTCCAGCTCACAAGTTATGAAGGGAACAGCAGACGAAACATAGTGAGATTCATTTTTAACAGATGAAGAGAGAAGTTGCACAGTTCACACCTTTGCCTCCGAAGGCTCTCACAGACATCAAATCTTTTTCCCACATCTTCCTTTGTATGTCACTTCTCCAAATGAGTCTGGACTGTATGTCACTGTCCAGATGAGGTCAGGACTTGATGAGATAGGTTAGATTATTTGTATGATCCCTGACTGTAGCCCTAAGTGTCTGTGAAAGAAGTCTTCAGCTCTGTGAGACACCTGATCCTGCTTTAACCTCAGTAGCTGACTCACTCACAAAAACTATATAAAAGCAGAGATTCAGACCTTACTGATCCTTAGACAAATGTATTGTATTGTATTCCATAAAATGAATAGTTAAGCAGCAAATTCTTAGTTGTTTACCACAGACCTAGGTCAAAATAACTTTTCAGTATTATCAATCCCAGAAATACTCCTTTTTGGATCTCACTAGCAAAGCAAGTCAAAGGCAGTACTCATGTGCTTTTCACCAGCATCACTGCCAAATGGATAGATTTGATTGCCAAATCTGAAATGTCAAAGTTCTTAAAAGTTAGCTTTATGGGGCTAAATTACTGGTTAGTAGCTTGTGTCGGTGACTGCTTTTCTTGGCTGTTTCTTTTGAATTGTTTTGTCTCTTAGCAGATGGTTGTGTGTTGATGACTCTTTGCTTTGCTTTATACTGAAGACAGTGCCAGTGCTTGCAATCTCTATTCTGAAGGAAACCTGTCATCTGCTCTCTGTCAGAAAATAACTGCACTTCTACAAGACGTGCAATTACTATGAAAATTGTGGAGATAAAAATAGGAAAATGTGAAGGGTGTGTTTATACTCTCCTGAAGGCTCCCACTCTGCTGCTGTTAGACACCAGAGGTTGGGAGGTGAGGCTGGGGTAGTGCACCCTTCACAGCAAGGCAGGGGCTGAGAGGGGAAAGCACCTGACAAGGCAAATACCAACATAGTCTAAACCCCGCAGAGAGTGCTGCAATAAAAACAAACAAAACCCAAGAACATTCAAGTGGTTATGCATCAAGAAGATGCCATAATTCATTTCACTAAGACAAAACATCTGCAAACCCAGTATGACATCACTTACCAGCACATTTGGCATTGCCACTGACTAATTACAGCTCAGAGCGCCAATGGGAAACCAGCAGTTAAGAGCATCTAGCTTGCTCTATCCTGTAGGCACTGGCTGGAAAACTTCATCAAATTTTTTTCAAGGTGAAATTGAGCTTTTCCCATTTTCTTTTCAAGTGAAAAATGAGTTTTCATTAAAGAAAAATCAAAATTTTATTTTCTTGGGGTATTTTTAGCTCTCAAATCTTTTATCATTTGAGACTAAAGTTTATTATTGACTCAGAGCTCTGCCTTTTATGCAACTTGCTTGTAAATTGTCTTTTTAAAAAAGATGAAAATCTTTCCTGAATGAACTGCTGACCTTTGGTAATGCTCGTGATGAACTATTATGCTGTAGCAGACAAGATGCTATTTGTGCTCCTGTAAATTTTTTCTGCAATTTACCTTACAACCACTGTTTGATCTTTATCCTATTACTGAAATCAATAGTTATAATTTATAGGTAGTTATGTTCATTAAGGTAATACTTACACTACCTTAATAACGTTTATAGGTAGTATTTATTTCTTAAGGCAAGTATGATGGCTGGTTAAAAATAAGAAACAGAACCAAAACTGCCTTGAAATACATTTCACAACTGGCAGTCACCATGGTATTATAATTGTGATATACTATAGGAGATATATTATTTAATGCTGGCTTTGTCTTTAATTAGAGCTCCAGGAGCTCCAGGAGCAATATGGCTTCTCTTGTTCCATGGAGTTGGACTTTCACTTGGCAAGCCATAGTTCTTTCTATTTGCCACCACTGCCATATTTATACACGTATCCAAACCCTTTTTGAGCTTTAAAAAACATGAGTGTCACAATTCAGAAAGGTACTAAAATTGGGCAATGAGATTTTTCACTGTAAATTAGTGTTCCCATTAATTTGCTGTTGGCCTATTTCTAATGATATCTTTGACTTCTCAGAGTCTGAGCTTGTCAGTGAAATTCAGGGCCCACTGATTTAATGAATGAATATTTCTATTGAGTTTAATGAAGTTGTGTTTACACACAAGGAGTTGCATCCTACATACCTGATTATTTCCCTATTTTATTTTGGTGTAAACACATTGACTTAAGTTATTTCTGGTTTATATGCTTAAATAGAGCAAATAATCAGATTGTAATTGGCTTTTGATCTTGGTCAAGTGGGAATAAAGAGTGGGGTTTTTTCCCTATAGATCACATGGAAGTAATGTAAATTAGGAAACTGTTGCTAAAAAAGAATAAAATAGAGAAATAATCACTGAGCCAGGAGGATGTTTAACTGTTCAAAGGCCTAATATGACACATTTATCTTTTATTCTGCGTGACACTGGCCTTACTTACCAGTCAAGCAATCTTTGGAAAAAAACATCCAAACAAAGAATTGCAGAGATATTGCAAAGCACCCATTTTCCATTTAGAATCCCTGACACAGCACTAAAACAAACCAGGCATGGATTAATAAATGATCCCTAGATCCATAATTTAAGAGCCTTCTGTCAACTGCAAGTAAAACTGGCCATGTCTTGCATCCCCTTAGATGTTCATTAACAGATCACAGTTCTGCATTTTTTTATATAATCATGACAACTGGGCAAGATGCTTAACAAATCAGCTTTTGTTTGGTCAGTTTGATTTCTTGCTCTTTTGTATGGCTGCTTGTTTTGTGGTTGGTTATGGGTTTATTTTAACAAACAAGGCTTGAACTGGTGAAGAGCTACCTGATGAGAAATAACAGCTGCAGACTCACATTCAGTTTTTCTTTATGGATAATATTTTCCATTCTTTTCTTCTCTTGGCTTCTGTCTGGCCTGTCAGAACACCAGTTCTGCTGTGGACTGCAGTGCCTCCCGTAATGCTGCCTATTGTCTAGCAAGGTGCCACCCCAACTCAGCAGATCAAGGAGACATGCAAATGGCTCAGGGACACACAGAGAGGTGTTCTCCTCACCTCAGAGGATAAGGGCTACTGAGAACTAAGACTGTGCCTTGATCATCAGTGGCTATGTGCTACAGAAAGTTATTTACATTTAAACTTCACTAGAAAGCAAAAGTCCTTAATCAGTAGAGGACCACTGATTCAACACCATAACTTAACAGCTCCATACAGGTGCTCCAGAGAAATCATTAGGATCCTTGAAGTTGAAGGAGAAGGAGTGGAAACCTTTAGGTTAACAGACAAATTTCCCTGGGATGAGCTTTGCTACACGGTCTTAAGTTTCAGTGTTATGAGCTTCCCAACTATGGAAAGGTGTATTCCATTCCTTCTAGTAAGACTTGTTGCCCTTTATAACTAAATAGTGTAAGCCACTTGGAGATACCGGAATGAAGAGTGGTGTGCAAAATACTATTCAATTAATTAATTCAGCTATGATGTAAATCTGCCCGAAAATATGACCTTAGCTGCATTAGTAGTAAATGTTAAAAGAACTTAGTCTGTTCTCATGCTACCTCTTGGGCTGTTTTTTTTTTTGTCTGCTGTGCCGCAGTCTGTCCATTGACCTAATGAAAGTTGCTCTTCTTCTCTGCTGTTTGTTCCTCCCTCCATTCATACAGGTGATTTTTGGAGAAGAGGTTGTAGAGACCCTACCAAAACAAGATTCACATTACCTACTTCTCAGGGCTTCAAATAGTAGCAGACTTTGTGCCAACATTGATAATTAGAAGAGGGAAAGTAATTTGAAACCAAGTTACCCCTGCATGTATAAAATAGACTTCTCTAAAATTCTTACAAACTGACTTTTTGAATGAGATTTAATTTAGGTTTGATTCTTACACAAGCCATATGGCTTGCTCCTTACTGCAGCGGGGACATTATTATTCCTATGGTCGTCTTGGAATAGAGGAAGTCCAGACCATATTTTTCAAAGCCCCTTCAGTAGTTCTAGGGAGCAAATGACTTTATGCCCAGGGAGAGACGTTGCAGAGCCTGGGGAGGTTAAACCCCTCCCTAGGAGCATAATGCATGTCAGAGTGCATGATGTAATGCTGCAGGGAGGGCCTGGTGACCGCACCTTCCCTCTCTGGGGCTAGCAAACCGTTCCGATGACTTTACTGGGTAGATTTAATCAGCAAAACTTCAGACTGTGTTAGGCACTTACATCCTCCTGCAAGATGAAAAGAGCAGTCCCCTAAAGCCTGTTCTCGGGATGCTGATTGTGCTTAATGGTGTGTTTGAAGCACCCCTCCCCAGGAAAGGATTTTCTCACCCTTCAGCCTTCAACCATCAATTTTATGTAGTGTCAGGAGCTTCCGTATCTGCTCAGAGTGTTGCATCTGTGATGTTAAGATACCTGTTCTGAAAACAATGACTAAAATTTTTCTTTGTCCACCATTGTAGTACCTGACCTGCAATTAATATTAATTTGCTGAGGACTAGTGTTCCTTTCAACACCATAGGACACAAAAGAAAATATAGCTTCTGCCCCTGTTGTTAAGAAGAGTTGAGCGTTTTGAAGAGTTGAATGACAGCCAAAAGAAATGGAAAAAGGAATTGAAGGATTGATCTCATGGTAAACTAGCAATACTCATTATGTGTGAAACTTAGGTGACCAGAAAACAGATTAAATTATGCAGACGTCTCTTTTTTGTTACTGATCAGTGCTGACTGTGATGGCAGGTGCACAAATCTTGACTTGTCTGTTGTGCCACTAATCCCTTTTGTTGAACAGTTTTTACATGTTAACTGTGTCTGACTGGTAGTTGGGTTGTCAGGATTTTGAAATATTATTGATACACCATTAGAAATGGAAAGAGAAATTGTTTTGTTTGCTGTGCAACCTGGTTTGTTTTCCCTCATTGGTAGTTTTGAGAAGGGACTTCCTTGGAAAAATCATGAAGAATTATTGGACAAATAATGCCTGCAAATATGAAGTTTTACTGTTGCTCTTTTGCCAGTGATTCCATATATACTTTTAAAATTTTCTAACATACTGTAAATAATGTTTACATGCCCCGTGGAAATATTTTGTTTGTTGGTTTTTGTTGTTTGGGGTATTTTTTTAAGACGCTCGTATGGTTGGATTATCAGAAGGATAGGTCTGTGTCATTCCGGGTCAGTCTGTACCAGGTACATTAGAAGATACAAGATTTGGCAGGCAAAGCCCTATGCAGATGAGAAAAGTAGGTGTTGAACCACTCCTGCCCTAAAGAAACAGTATTTGTCTTGGTCAGAATTTCCCCCATTACTTAGAAATTAAAAATTTAAAGGGTAAGCATGCACTTGTAGCAATCTCAAGTCACTCCAAAAAGTGCACAAAAGGAATAGAAGTACCCTAAAGTACCTTTAGCCAGAAGGCACGATGGAGAATCCAGCAGAGACAACAAAGTGCAAGGGTTTAAAATCAGCACGCAGCCTCTCCCTGGCTTTCACATACGCACGAAAATATTGCTGAGAGTGCCTTCACCTGCAGAAGAAAGCACATTCCTCCCGTGGAGGGATGGCCCCGTTTTCTTCTCTTGTTCAATAAAGAGCCTGGGGTTGTCAAGCTTTGATTCAGAACAGGAGTGCATTCAGAGGCATCCTCGGGCTGGGCTGGGAGCTGCTCACATCCCCGGAAAATTCAGTGGGAGAAAAAGTTTATGGAAGCGAGTAGGAGTTTATTCAACAGTGTCTGAGGCCTTTCAGAATCATGAGTGAGTGTCTATAAGGGGGCAATCAAGCATAGGCTGGGAATTATCTCTGTTGGTTGCCTACCTGTGACAGGCCCTCAAGTGCGGCTAAGAGGCTCATTCAGTGCTGGGCAAACAATAGCTGAAGGGGAACAAACAATTCAGAGGAGTCTATCATTCTGTATGGTGTTATCTTTAGCACTGAATAAAACCGGAGTTCCCCCTTTCTGCCTCGTAGTCAGCACTATTTTTAGGAGCCAGTGGTACTTTTCAACTCTCTTTCACTACATTTCAACAGGTTCACAAGGGCACGAAGTGCAGTATATAAAAAAAAAGGATAATAACTTTACTTGAGTGCAGGAAAAGGCCCAATGAACAGAGCAGCCAAGCTTGCACAACTAGAATAGATGAAAGATTTTTGTGAGAGTCAAGACGAAATAGCCTTGTCTACATCTGAAAAAGTCCCAGTTTTACATATAGTAGCTTCTGGGGAATGATGCAGAAAACAGTTTGGGTTTTTTTCTCTGTTTTTACCAGAAAGAGAGATCTTTATTTCTTTAGAAAAATTCAATTCAAATGCCAAAAACCCATATGAAAATATCCCATT